>PVJI01010120.1:0-61979 GCA_004026765.1 Micronycteris hirsuta
AGGAATCAGAGTCCATAGTACATAGAGAAACATTTTAGACAGAAAGATAGATAGCTAAGTTAGATATCACAAAGGATTTCTAAATGTCTGATTTATAGCTCTCTTGGTCAAAACAATCTTTGTTTAAAACATAACTGAATCTATGGAAACTTTCGTGTTTTTCCTGGTTACCTTGGTATTGATTTTTTTGCTTTACCTAGCTACAAATGTTAATCACTCCCAAAAATGAAAGTATAAAACCCTGCTTGTACTTGCAATAAACGGAACAGAGCCTCACGGTCCTTTGAGACGTGTTGTCGTCTGTTACCCATTTTCGCCTACGCCTTGCGCACCTCGGAGACCCCTGACCCAGCTGCGGCTGGCCCGCAGCAGTATAGGAAATGTAGAAGCCAAAGAACTTATGCATATGACCCATGGACAAAAACTAAAGAGAGGGGCCGTGGAGGGGTGCGGTATGCGGGGCAGAGGGGAATAAAGCCGGGGGGGGGGTGGTTGATGGGACAACTGTAATAGCTTAATCAATAAAATAAAAAAAGAAAAAAGAAAAAGAGAGCGTTACTATACTGATATTTGATCAACTACGGTTTTTTTATTCATTCAGCAAACACTTGTGGAGCCCTTGCTGTGTGCTGGGTGCCGCTCTGGATACTGAGGGCATCAGGCCAGTTAGAGCCCCCTCCAGGGGTCACACCCCAGGGGAACAGACGCTTGAAGCCACACCACAGTGCCCCTGGACGGTCACCGTGATGACAATTTGCACGAGACGCTAAGTCTGCACCTGACGCTGCCTGAGAGTGGAAGGTGAACTTCATGGAGGAGGCAGTAGCTGAGCAGAATGATTCCTGAGTGGGAAAAAGAAAAGGAAAATTGCCTACGTAGTTAGCCAAGGGTGGCCAGAGTTTGGAAAGTCCGAATGTGGACGGAGGTTGGGGGGCTGTGGCTCTGGTGGGGGGGGTGAGTCGAGGCCCCTGGGTGCCGGCACCTGCTGACCCGCCTGGACGGGCTGTGTCCTCAGCAGGCCAGCGTCTCTGTGCTCCGTCACTGAGACCCACCTCCTCTGTCCCCTCCCCACACCCAGGCAGGGACACAGCAAAGGGCAGGGGCGAAAGTGGGGTGTGCACAGCCCATGCTCAACAAACCCACCGGCAGAAATTCACGGTGACACTGAAGGAGAGAAGTGTCCAGCACAGTGGTCACCAGAGCTGTCTGCCCCATGCTGGACCCTCCGTGAGGCTTCCCGCCTCTGGCCTCTGGGGTCCTCCTGCCTTGGGCTCCCCAATGTCCAGGATGCAGGGTGACCCTGCGGTCCAGCCAGGGACCTTGGCTATTGGGAATTTGCTCACAAATCCCTGTAGGGGCTTCCAGCCCCACGCCCACTGGGAAATCAATGTCCTTGTTTCTTTCCTACCCCCTTGCTTCATCCACGCGTGCCCCTGAACGGTGTCAGCGCCTGCCAGATCGGGGCTCTGGGGTGGCAGACGGAGTCTCATCCCTCCCTTCCCTTCAAGGCCGACGCACTGACAGCAGCACCCCCAGTTCTGAACGACAGGGTTACTGGGGCACGCAGGCCTAGAAACCTCCCGCGGAATCGGGGACAGCGGATCCTCTAAAATTGCCTTGTAATTAGTCCTCTGTCCACGGTGCCTCACTAAGTGGGGCAGTTGCCACCACATTCCGAAACTGTTCAGCACGGTGGCGCCTCCCGTTCAGGGAGGATTCCGGCCCCCACGTTCCCCAAAGCCTTTCTCTTATCACAGAGTGAACAACGAACAAATCCTTCAAGAAAATCTTGTGCCAACTTCAAAATATACACCAAACACAAGGAAGTGCCCTATTCCGTCTTCCAAACGGACTTTATCACTTCGCTCTGTTCCTACAATCACGTGTGCGTTCAGTAGGGCCTCTCTTGGTTCGTCTTCCTCGTTTGCCCGGGAGCCGTTGGGGGGCAGGGTTCCGGTGGGCTCACCTTTGCTCCTTCTGCTCGGCGGGCCTCGGCCGGTGGCCCGTGCTGAGCCCCGCCTCCTTCTGCTGCTCAGCACCCTGGGCACCCTTGCACTCACCCGCTGGGCGCCAGGCCAGCGGAACAGCACACTGATCTTCACCAAGGAGAACGGCCTCCGGAAGTGCAGCTGCCCCGCGGACGTCCGGGACTGTGGCCACAGCCTGGCCAGCCCGCTGTGCAGCTGCAGGACTGCCCTGCCCTCGGCCGAGGGGCCGGCCAGCGACAGTGGCCGCCTGACCGTCTGGTTCACCGACTCTTCCGCCCTGGGCCTCCTGCTGAACTTCACGCTGGTCTGGGACCTGAAGCTGTTTCTGTGCAGCGTGAACACGTTCCCCGCAGGCTACCTGGCCGTCTGCGGTCTGAAGAGGCTTTGCATCAGCGCGGAGGCCAAGCACCCGCGCCGGAGCAGAGCTTGCTCCTCGGCGGCAAGCCCACAGCGCACGGTGCATGTCCGTCGCGGTCTTGGACATGGCCCTTTCCAACAGGGCGTCGTCCCTGAGGTTGTACAGTGTCGAGAGTGTGGCCAGCATCACCGCCGACATCCCCTACTTTTCTGACTTTAAAACCATCCCCATTCTCAGCAACAAGAGCTACGTGTCACCTTCATTTACTAACCTTGTCACTGTCCGACCGCTGTGGCTTTGGCCCACGGAGATGATTCAAAGATGGGACCTGGGAATAAGGTCATGGGCGCCCCTGCCCACAGTGTACCCTCCCCAGAGCCCCTCCCAGCAGAGCCACACAGCCGGTGACCAGCCAGCCCACCCTGCCCCGCTCCCCACCCAACCATGGCAGTTGTTTCGAAAAACAAAACAAAAGGAAACCCAAACCCAAGTTGGCTCCGTCCAGATACGTGTCCTGAGGGCCAGGTCCTTGCTCCCAACGGAGGCTGTGGAGTCACGAGAGACAGAAACGGAGCGAGCGGTGCCCACCAGGGGCTCAGGGGAACCTGGCGTGGGGAGCCAGGAGAGGTGTCTCCCTTCGGAACGGCGCCTTCATTGTGCTCTGCTGCGTCTTGTGACAGGCCTGGAACGTCCTCCTCAGCAGAGAATGACAGATGTCAGAGGTTTGGGGACCGTGAGCTCCACAAAACCACGAGGTTCTCCTAGTTTTGTATTTTCCAAACACTGTACCTTGCTAACAGCAGACGCATCGAGAAAAGGGAGTTTTGTGAGCATATTCAGCGGGGGGCCCCGGTAAGGTGGGAACTTAGGACGAAATGAGGGCACCAGAGCTCGAGGAGGGGAGCGGAGCGAAGACTGGGGACACAAGACCAGTCCACACGCCTCCCGATTTTCCTGGGCCCTGGGAACGTTCTCATCTAGCTCCTCTCTTTCATTTCCTTCTCGTTCTTTGCCTCCTCCTGCCGTTGACCCCGTGGTCACTTCCCGTTTCTCCGGTCACTTTGCGCCCCCCTGCCCCCCGCCCCCGCTCTCTGCCTCCCGGTCCCCCTGCCCCAGAACCGGAACTTAGCTGAGCCCTGTCGGAGCCACTGAACCGCACCGGGGCGAGCCTGGGAGTCGCGCCGTCATGGACGAAGTTGCCGCGGCAGCTGAAGTGCTCGTCCGACCGACAGATAACGAAATGGATCTGGGGGGCCCAGTCCACTCGGAAGTTCACATGTGGGAAGGGAAAGCACATCCTATGACACAGTCAGTGCAAAGTCGCTTTAGGTGTGTGGGCACAAGGGACCAAGGCAACATTTAAAACATGTTTTATTCTTGATTTTAGAGAGAGGGGAAGGGAGGGAGAAAGAGAGGGCGAGAAACATCGATCTGTTGCCTCTCGAGTGCACCCTGACTGGGGACCAAACCTGCAGCCCAGGCGTGTGCCTGACCAGGGATTGAACTAGCGACCTTTTGGTTCACGGGATGATGCCCAGCCCACGGAGCCACACCGGCTTGGGGCCAAGGCAGTATTTTTAAAAGGAAACTGACTCATCATTGCACAAAGAAATGCTTTCCTCACAGAGGCCCGCTTGCCATTAGAACGTAAAGAACCCACGGCAATTACGGTAGAAAGGTCTAGACGCAGTGCAAGGAAACTGAGCAGCATTGCACTCGGGCACCGTCGTTAGAAGAAACCCTTTCGTGAGGAAAGAGGAGGCTGTCTTGAAGTCGATGCCTTTCAATCACCTCCTTCGTGGAGTAACTGAAAGAGCTGAAACGGCTACATTCGCTCGATCGGTGGGGGGCTGGCCATCCAGGCTAATTAGCACGAGTCCATAATGTGTGACAGCGTTTAAATTAGGCCACGACGAGGACCAAAGTGTGAATTTTAATAGAAAAACGGAATGACCTCGTTACCGACGTTGTACCGAAATGCAGGATCAAAGTCACAGGAAAGGGAAGGGAAGCGCAAAGGCAGGCGAGGACATGACTTAAAAGATTAACGATAAATCTGTTTACTGTCATTAGGTACTGACGGTGTGAAACATTGGACTTTAATGGATTTTTACTGAGAGTGTGTAAAATCAGATGATGTTAGGAACTCAGAACATCTGAAGGGGCACATCTTCCATGTGGTGGCTTTCAATAGTTTTGAGTCCTTTCACATCAGATTTCAGTGATTCTTGTAAGGAGTGGGGGTCGGGGGATGTAAATCAATGGAAAGGGGACTTGATGGGGCTAGAAATCAGGCTTGGGGTTACTGGCTCTCCGGGCTAAAAATGCGGTTCAGGTTGCCTGACAGAGGATGGACGAGGAGCCAGGAAATCCACATCACATACATGGGCAAGGGGTGGCGTGCGGTGCTCGGCTGCCGGGCTGGGGGGCGCCAGGGAGCGTGGGGGTGGCGGCTCCGGAGGGGTGTCGCCACGGGAGAGCGCCCTGGGGACAGATCCGATCCTCTGAGAGAATTAGGAAGTTCAGGCTTTTACGTGGAATCTCACAGTTTGTAAATGTGGGCGTACTCTTCTGCCTTTTGGTTTGTTTCTGGCTTCCAATGACACTGTGTAGGTCAAACCAGCCATGTCAGAGGTCCCCAGGAAGCCTGGGGCTAGCTTTGTCACCTCTGACTAGTGGTGTGTTGGTAGAAGTTTAACCAGCAGCTCTCCAAAGAAAAAAGGCACACACACATTTATATAAATTTTTAAAAATTTTTTTAAATTTTTTAAAAAGATTTTATTTATTTATTTTCAGAGAGAAAGGAGAAGGGAGGGAGAAAGAGCAATGCATGGTTGCCTCTCACATGGCCCTCACTGGGGACCTGGCCCGCAACCCAGGCATGTGCCCCAACTGGGAATCGAACCGGGACCCTCTGGTTCCCAGCCCACGCTCAATCCACTGAGCTACACCAGCCGGGCATGTTTATATAAATTTTACTGATATAAAGGACGTCTAACACACCATTTAGAAATGATAATAAAATGTATAACACTCTTCCTTATACACTGTACATACACAAGTAATTCTCAAGAGTGCTTCAGCTGATTTTTGCCAAACTCCCGTGTCCAGAGCCAGCCTGGGGTGAAACCGACGAGCCCGCGCAGTTTCCGCAAGAACGCTCACTGGCGTTTTCATTTACGTGAGGAGTCAGAGGAGATCACACAGCAAAGACGCATGTGGGAATGCCACCTGTTCAGCCAGTGATGTGAGCAACCTTGTTGCTGAATCAAATACTAGTTTTCCTTGTCTTGCTCCTCCCAAGCCCCTGGCCCTTCGCCCAGCCTTGCACATGTTAGGTTCTGCAACAGAACGGAACTGTAGAGAAATGATTGCAATGGCTATGTCTTCAGTTCACCCACAGGCATCTTACCTGGATGCATCTAAGCTAATTCCACGCCGTAGCTGCCTTCAGGCTGTTCCCACAGGGGCCCCAGCCCGGGACGCAGTGACCCAGCCCCAGCACGGGGACCGCTCTGCGCAGCTAGCCTGCTCTTCCCAGGCACCTGGCCGGCCCGCTGGGAGGGTCCCCCTGCACTGGCTCGTGGCTCCTGCTGCCAGGCCGGCCCGCCGGGAGCCCACTTCCGGGAGTGGCCAGCACGTCATGAGGAACTGCGTGTGAACTGGACTTGAATTTTTTCTTCCCTAATCCGTTGGTCACAGATAATTCTTCTAGGGGCCACAGGTGTGGTTCGAGGGGCAGGTAGAGGAAGAGCGACCACAAAAGGAAGGTGTGAGGTGTGACGAAGCACAGGGAGCCGGGGCTTCTGGATTTGCGAGCGCCCGATCCCGTCTGTGCTGCTCCCGCTCACTCACGGAGGCTGTTCTGCATGCCTAGAAGGTGTCTTCATAGATGCAATAACTTCAGTCCATTTGGGGCAGCTGAGGTCACGCGGGCACCTGGAGTCTGTCCCACGGTTAGGCTTTCAGTCGCTTTCAGGGCTTGGCAAGAGCCGGGGGCAATTTCTCAAAAGGAAACTACTTATTTGCCACTTGAGTGAATTCAATCTTCTACTTAATTTAACTGACTCTCAGATTGCTACCGGATCCCTATGGTCTCAGACCTAAGATCATTCTTCTGAGAGTCTCTAAAGCTCCAGGAACACCTGTGGCTGACACCCACCACCCAACAGTGAAAAGCAAGCCCACGGTGAAGCAGCGGGGCACTTGGACACACAGGGACCATTTAGAAGAGATCCTGAAAGGGCTGACAAGGTCAGGAAGTGGGGAGTGACGTGAGCCTGGGTGTTCGGGGGGCAGCGGTGTTCTGGTAAGTAACCAAATCTCCAGGAAAAAGAGATCCGATCGGAGGTGTTTGCCCATTTCCATGCTGTCGATGCTCCTACCGTGGCCAACGGCAAGTCACAGTGTGGCATCACTGAACTTGACCTTGAGGACAAGCATGTCACGAGCTCCGGGAAGCCCAAGTGAGCCAGCTTCTGCACACCAAGAAGGGGACAGTGTTTCAGGTTGGGTCCTAGTCAAAGAGGAGGACGTAGAAGTGTCCTCTGGGCTTGCAAGGGGTAAGTCATGGTGGCCTCGATAAGATGAGAGTCAGTAAAGTGGCTGGGGCAGCAGCGAGGTGTCAGGAGGCTTCAGGAAGGAGTGGGCGGCGGGGGCTGGCTGGCCGTGGGTGGGGACGCATGTGGGGGAAGTTCGGCCGTGAGGGGACGAGAGGCTCGGGGGCTGGAGACAGACGGCAGCGGCGGGGCGCGAGCGGACCACACAGCGGCAGGCGTGCGCCAGGCGAACGCTGTGGCGGGAAGAGTCGGCGGAGCAGGAGACAGGAGGGCGGGGAGAGAGAGGCGATCCCGAGCACGAGTGGACGGATTCGCTGCTGAGGGAAGGCTGCTGTTTTCATTGCACGAATGGAGGCCGGGAGGAGTGCAGAGGCAGACAGCCTGGTAGGTGTGGTTCCCTCTGATGGTTAATTACGGAGTTATTGGCTGGGTAGCGCAGGGACGGATTTGAGAAGAGGTGAGTGTGGAGAGCAGGATCGATACAATGGCATCGAAGTGCAGAGAGCAAAGCGGCGTCACTCCTGTCACCCAGGACGGCCCCCAGTCAGCGTGACACTGTGGTTCAGGAGGAAAACCGCCTAAGTCCGAGCAGACACGTCTGGCCAGGAGACACACCGAGATATCTGCCCACGTGGGCAGAGCAGCTGTGTCTGCAGGGCGGGACGCCCACAGACAGGCTCCTGAGCGAAGTCCCCACTGGGCGTCAGGGGCGCCAAGACACTTATCAAGAGACCCAGAAGGGTGGGGTACCCCACTTCCCAGGAATAACTGAGGCAGGCTCCAGACCACTGCGGGGACAGCCGAGCTCCGCACCCCACAGGGCTGCCCCACGCCACTCTGATCTCCCTTGGCATCGGCCATCGGAGGCTCTGCCTGCTGGACGGAGGGCTTCGCCTGCCCTGCTGCCCGCCTGGCTCTGGAGACCCTTCCTCGCAGGACGCTGACGACTCCCTCGCCCTCTGTGCTGTCTCCCAGACCTGCAGACCGAGACTCTGGGGCTCGGGTTTGTTATCCCCCACTGATGGCTGAGTGTATGCGTGTGTGTGTGATATTTCTCTTAGATCGTTAAGAGTGTGAGTAGGATATTGATGTGTGTTGATGCTGTGCTCTGAATGAACCTGTGTTCAGTAACAGACGAGTGAATCACACAGTTACTGTGTGTGACCCTTGTCTCTTCCTTGGTGCCGGGCTGCTCCGCAGGCAGCTAGCCGAGCAGTTGCCTGGCTGACTTACAGGAAAGACTGTGTCACGAACATACACTTGTGACAGTGATATAATAATCTCATGGTATGGGAGAGAAAACTTACCAAGGAAACACTAAAAATGTGGGGTAGATAAATCTGCTGAAAGTTACTAAAGGAGACATTCTGGAGCTCTTCATGGTAATCGTCTTGAAGGAAAATGTTTTGCCTCAATCCCAGAAATCTTTACACATTTACTAATGATGAAGATATTTAAATGGCCGTTGGCAGATAGGAAAAAATAAATCAAATTGAAATGTCTGTCATTTTCATGTGTATACCTGTGGTTCTTAAGGTGTAGCATCCAACTGATTTCTTCATAATATTAACTGCAGTTTTTGTTTATCCACGTGTTTGTTTTGTCTCCAGTGCCTGACTACGGATTTAGGAGAAAGAAGCCATGTCTTGCGCACGATTGTTTTTCTGCTGCCTAGAACACACCAGATGCTCAACACATTCTGTTGAGTGGATTATAGAATCACCTAGTCTGAATGGCAGGCATATTTCAAAACTACTGAATAAGCTCGATATTTCCATGCCAGGAAATAAAACATGGTTTACTTTTATTATTGCACCCTAAGTTCGGATGAGGAACAAATAAAAATTCCCTTTCTGTTTGTTGAAAAACTGTCCTTTCAGAGAATGAAGGAATGAGCACTGCAGGGCAGCGGCCCACGCGTTCATAAACGTTAACTGGCTCTCCACTGCGGTTACTAATGTAGCAAAAAGTTAACTTTGGAAAACCTGAATCTCTCAACCTGGATCCCATTAATAACAACAGTTTGGTAGAAAAGATCATCTTATTGCATTAGATACAGTGAGTATTTAGAAAGTTTCTAGCATGTTTATCGAGACCATTCACACGCTCTGGATGAAGGTATTACTCTCCCATTACTTGAAATGACTATATACTTGCAAAAAAAAAAAAGACTTTTCCTTACTCATACCCACTGCTTAAACGCCAGTGAGCACATCTGTCTGGCAATGTTAAAAAAGTAAAAGAAATGAAGAAAAGCTCCTCTCTCAACAAAAGCTGTAGCTGAAGAGTTATTAAATAGTAAACTTTAAAAAATCGTATAATTTATACAGACAAAATTAGCATTATACAAAATTAAAATAGCTCTTGGTTACTCTGCGAGAACCCTTTGGGCCTAGTGTTCTTCGGTTCTTCAACGTAAACGAACTCGAAGTCCTTTGAGCAATAAAGCAGCACCAACAACAAAAAGAAGAAACGGACCCTAAGGGACCTGGCGGTGCTCTGCACAGGTGAGGGGCGCAGCAGCCTCCTGAAGACTTGTGAGCAAGCACGGGGGAGGCAGGAGGGGCCCACACACTGTGTGTTTTCTCTGTCCTCTGCTACGCTCTTCTCTCCTGCCAGACTCCTGCCAGATGCACGCACACTCGTTTTCTCAGCTCCAGAGCGGACGTGGTCATTTAAAGCTTTCCTTCTGCTTTCCCGTCCACTGCAATTCCAGCCACCAGCGGGGACTTATTGTCTCTGTTTCCAGGGGAAACTCCCGGGAGACCGTAACTGGCCCGCCCTGGGTCAGGAGCCCTTGCTCTGTGCCCATGGCGAGGCTCCCAGCCTCCTCCTCACTCCAGGGGGCAGTTCCCTGGGGCGGAGGGGCGGGGATCTATTACCATGTGAAAAACAAACCTACTCAGTGATTTATGACAAATGTATTGTGATCTTGTTTCGGGAATAAGGGGATTCGAGCTGTAGAAAAATGTTAATTTGTATCAACGTAGGATAAAACATCTATCGCTAATTGAACAAACATACTGTTCAGTATCCTTCAGTCAACAAACATTTACTAGCTCCTGCGGGCCAGGCCCTATCCGAAGAACTGGGAAAACATGAAGGGTACAAAATATGAAGTCTCTTTCCCACGAAGCTCATATTTTACCTTAATTTAATCAAAACCACCTTCAGCAAGGCAAGGTTTAAAATTTGTAACTAAATTTATTGTTTTTTTTTCTCAGAGTGGAATTGTGTTATAGTTTTAGAAAGAAAAAAAAATTTTCCTAGATCAGGGATTCCTAGATTATCAGATTCTGCCTGCCAAATAAAAATTTTAGCTAAAACAAAAAATTGGGGAAGACTTCATAGCTTTCACTACTTCTTAGTTTGCTAAATAAGCTGTAAAAACAAACACAGACACCGCCGCTGCTATTTCGTACAAGGAGAGAGATTTTGGTATCTTCACAAAGGAAGAGAAAGTCTCAGTGCACAGGACTACTTCTTCCCTGTCCGGACATCTGGCTGCTCCGCCGGACATTGTCCTCACCTTCTCACCTGGCGGCCGACTCGGGAGAAGTTCCCTCGGGTTTGCAGACCTGCGTCAGGTAACCGCCGCTCCAGACTGCGGGGTCCAACGCCGAGTCAGCAGACAGACAATTTTGTGAGAATTTGCCTATTTTGTGTGAATTTATGGGTCAATTATTCCATGTAAAGTCCCAATTTGGTGGAAAAAACGAATCAGAATGACTGCTTAGAAAGATGACTTTTGAAAACTAGCTGAACTTACTGATTCCAACAAAACGGGCGATGAGACAGTTCTGTGTGGTGGCCCTTGTCCTCCAAGGGTACCAGAGACACTCCAATAGTAAGTGGTGGTGACATACTGTACTCAGTGACCAAATCAGTCGGTTTCATACTTAGAGCGCAGAGCACTTTACAAAATAATTAAATTCTGCTAGTACCCTGCTGACAGGCAATTAAAGCAGCTCTTCAGTTCCAGGAGTTGAATTTCCACAGGGCCCATAACCTCCAGAAGGGCCTCTGACTTGCCTGGGCAGCCAGATAACTTCTGCGTGTTTACCTGCACCCTTTAATTATTGACTAGGGAGGTCGTCAAGGTCACACATACACGGATTGCCTTTCCATACCTTGGCTGACTGTAAAACGAAAGCGCCCTCCCCTCCAGCCCTGTTTCCCAGCGGAAGATCTTCGTGAACTTTGAGGTCCAGATGTCAACACGTCCTGCTCTGGGCTGCGCCACTGTCACCTCTGCTGCAGCCCTGTCACTGCTCATCTGTCTCTGGCTCAGGTGTCCGCAGGCTGACCAGGCACAATCTGAATCTTCTGTGATGGGAACAGGAGTTCAATTTCACTGACGAGACATTGTTGGAATCAGAACTGAAATCAATGCTGAATGGCAGGAACATAAGAACTTAGAGAAATCTGAATAGAATGGAAGCTGGTTGTCACCAACTTTTCGTCTGACCCAGAAGGGAATGTTAGAGGGTGCTCGTAGCCGCGAGCAGCGGTTTTCTACTTTTTCATCTCATGGCACACATCATTTACTAGAATTCTGCGGCACACCAAAATGTGTGTGTGTGTGCATGAGTATTTTTTGCCATTCTGATAAAAAAATTGGTATCATTTTGATTCACTCACCCCAGACAGCTATTGTGTTGGCTGTTGTCATTTTAGTTGACAGTCTAAGGGAAGAATGGTCTGTGCCCTTGATGAAAGAGTCACATAGTGCACTTTTAAAAAATTCTTGCCCTGGCTGGTGTAGCTCAGTGGACAGAGCGCTGACCTGCGAATCAAGGAGTCACTGGTTCAATTCCCAGTGAGGGCACAGGCCTGGGTTGTGGGTCCAGGTTCCTGGTTGGAGGCCTGTGAGAGACAACCGATTGATGTTTCTTTCTCTCCCTCTTTTTCTCTCTCCCTTCTCATCTCTATAAATAAATAAAATCTTAAAAAATAAATAATTCTTGTGGCACACCTACTGAAAATCACTGGCCCACATCATCTTGCCAGTTTCCAAAAGTGAGTCCTGGTGGGCAGATCTCAAATCCACTCAAAGAAAACCAGCGAAAAGAGGCAGATGTATATGACACAGAAATTCTCGGTGGGCTCCGGATCGTCCGCTTCAACTTGGAGCTTACATCCGAAGTGAAATTTTGACAGGGTGTCACAGGCAAATATTCCATCTCGTATTTGCCGGCAGCAGCACAAACCGGCACAGCTTCTCTAAAGAGCAATTGACACCCATTTGGATCTAGCAATTCCAGTTCCAGTTCACCCTACAGATGGCACCATTTTTTGAAGCTTTTATTGCAGCGTCGATTATGGTACTAAGACTGGAAATAAACTATCAGTCGTTACAGGACAGGTTCCATAAATTATGGTGCGTTCCCACAATGGGTCATTCTGTAGCTGGTAAGAGAGACAATGCTTTTTTTCAGACAAAACGTGCACTGTGTATACACTGTGTAATAAAGGCAACTCATAAAAATATACACACTTGCTTCTAGGTTCATAGAGTATCTGGAGGATCCTGAGAAACTCCTAACATTGCAATGAACCGGACGGCTTCTAGAGCCGGATGGGCTATTTCAGTATATGGCTGCCCTCTGCGAAGGACAAGACCCCAAGTTTGGTGACACAACAGGGAGGTCAACCTCAAGGACCAGTCCCTGCTCCGGCCCCGCCAGTTAGGATTGTCACCTCTGTGAGTCCACGCAAGTTCGAAAAGAGACATAACTGCCCCCACCTCAAGTCGATTTCCCTTTCGTCTGTTTCTGAAAGCGGCCGGTTCAAGAACGGCTGGCAAGCCTGACGTTCTTTCGGCCAGTAACACAATTTGCTTTTGTTGTAATGGAAAGAAGGGGTCTACACGATCAGGCCAGGGCGCATCTATCACAAGTGAAATTCAACGGTTGTGAGCGCGCTCCGTCGCTATAGTTAGTGATGACACATTAGTTACTGACGATCACCATTTCACAGCAGCTGCACAGTCCCCAGCACATCCCACCACGTGCCCTCGGCGCGCCGGGCTCCTTCTGTGGCTCCTCCCCGGGCCCGCCCCTTCCCCCGCAGCCCCAGCGTTCAACCGGAGGTCTCCGTGCGGGACCGCTCCGCACGAGAGCGGCAGACGCACTGCAGCACCGTAGACGGAGCTCACTCTTTCCTCCTGTCTCTATGATCCTCTTTGTGACCCGTCGAATAGCACCCGTCCCAGAGTTCTGTGCCGATAGTCCTCCAGGCCGACAGAGGACAGTGCAGGAAGCCGACGTTCTCGCGAGACGCGCGGAGTTCGCGCACGCAGTGGGAGCGCGAGCGCATGCGCTCCGGATGGTGCGCGGTACCGCGAGGGAAGACAGCTCCGGGCTGGCGCTTGGGAGCGCGCGCGTGCGCCGTCGCGAGCTCGGCCGTGCCGGGGCCGCCGTGGGGCAGCGAGGGTGAGATCGCCGTGCGGGCCGAGGAAATGTTCCGAAAGGCCCGGCGAGTGAACGTGCGCAAGCGGAATGACTCCGAGGAGGAGGAGCGAGAGCGCGATGAGGAGCAGGAGCCGCCGCCGTTGCTGCCGCCTGCGGGCACTGGCGAAGAGCCCGGCCCCGGCGGCGGCGGCGGCGGCGGAGGCGACAGGGCCCCCGGGGGGGAGGGGCTGCTGGGCCCGGGGCCGCCGCCGCCGTCTGCGCTGGCCCCGGGCCCCGGGGCCGAGGCCGGGGGCTGCTTCCCGGGCGGCGCTGAGCTGGGCAACGGGCTGAAGCCGCGCAAGAAGCCGCGCGAGAACAAAGAGGTGCCCCGGGCCAGCCTGCTGAGCTTCCAGGACGAGGAAGAAGGTAACTGCCGTGCGCGGGGTCCCGCACGCCGGCATCCCCGCCCAGCCCACCCCTCCCCGGGGCCCCGCACCCCCGCACCCGGGACGGAGCCCCTTCCCGCCGGCCCTTTGCACATCCTCCCCGCCTCCGGCCTTGTGCTCCGGCCGCGGACGCGTTCCCGCGCCGCCGCCAGCCTGCTCTCTACGACGCCGCCTCCTCCCCGGGCGCCCGGGCGCTCTCCCCTCCGGGGGCCCGAGCTCGATCAGCGCAGCTTTTCCGGGAGAAATCCGGTGCCCCTGGCCTGCCTCTTCTCCGGCGGTGTGTTTCGGGGACAACTTGACTGCGGTCCCTTGGCTGGTCGGGGCTCGTTCCCCGAGCGCTCTGCGGTGTCACCACGCCTCTGGGGTGCTCCGCCCCGGCATCCTTGACTGGAGGTCGCGGCTGCAACAGCCGGAGTTCTGGGTCTGGGAACAGACGCTCGGAGTAGACGCTCTGGTTCCAAGTGACCTTGGCCCAGACCCTTGAAGTCGCTGTGCCTTGGTTTCCCTAAGGCTGCCGTGCGTTTAGATGTCTGATCATAAGGGAGCCTTAAATATTAATACTCAGTGCTTATATTGTTTAAATCAATGTTATAAGAGGTTAAGATTTTTGGAAATTTCACTTGCATCTTGATGTGAGATGCTTTCGTGTTTTCCAGTAAGGCAGGCCGTTTCTCTTTGGCCTTGGTATTATTTCTTATTTTGTTTAAGAGGAGGACAGATTCTTGTTTATGCAAGCACTATTTGGCAGTGTTTGTGTTTGACTTTCAAATGTTCAAATCAGAGGTGATGGACACGTCTTCAGAACTTTTGAAAAGTATTTTGTTCTCGGCTTAGTGTTGAAAGAACCAAATGTCATTTGGCCATGGACTTGGGAGTTACTCAGACTTGAGGGCCCTGGAAGCAGCATCTTTTGATTTTGGATATTTTGTTTCAGATACCCTAATGGTTTGGCGATTAAGTGCCTTCTCAGTGATTTTCTTTTTCCCTCCTGAAATGGGTGGTCTGAGGAAGACAATAGGACATTGGGAAATTTTGTCCAGACAATAGGACAATAAAACAGCAGTTTACTGTTTCATGCCTTTTTAAGAGTCTCAATTTTGTGTTGTTCTAGATTAGTTTATGAAGTTGGGTTCAGTTTTTGAGAGCCAACGACATTTGAAATACTTTCAAATTACATATTCACTTAGGTGTACAAGTACATACTTAAGAGAATTTAAAAATCACATAAAATCATGCAAAAGCTAGAAAGGAAGAATATGTCTGGAAATGGTTGCTACAGACTTCGTTTAATTTCTCTTTTAAGAAACTGAAGAAGTTTTCAAAGTGAAGAAATCAAGTTATAGCAAAAAGATAGTGAAATTACTTAAGAAAGAATATAAAGAAGATCTTGAAAAATCGAAAATTAAGACTGAACTCAACTCATCAGCCGACAGTAAGTACCAAACTGAGAATGTTCTTTTGGAATGTCAAACAGTTCTTTCTCATGTTGACTGAGTGGGTTTGCTGTATGTATTAGGAACTTCTTCAAGTGACCCTGTCATGGTCAAGGGTCCAAACTGGGTGGCCGTACGGTTCTGTTTCTAACACAATTGCAATGTAAACACATTTTTTAAACAGACAAAATCGCAGCCCCCGGAATGTTTCTACTGCAGCGACTGATCCTCTCCTAAGACTGCTGTTGAGCAGAAGGTTTCCCACTTAGGCCTGAGACACACGTTTATTCTTCCTTGAGGGAGTACTGTGCAGATTTCTGTGTGTTTTGTAGAGACAGGTTTTCTGTTTCTTGGTGGTATTTCTGCAGCGGGAGAACTTTTACCAGTGTCCTGAGTGTCCTGCCCCCCCCCCCCCACCTCTCTCCACGTGTGGCTGAAGACTCCTCAGCGTGAGGCCCCGCCTGCCCTGCGCAGGCGTGTCTCGTGTTCTCCCTCAGCCACAGCTCAGCGTTTAAGCAGTTGTTCGTCTTTAGGAAAGTGGATCCGTTAGGGGGCGGTTAGCAAAGATTGGAGTGACCAAGGCCCTTTTGTAAAAGAGCAGCTATTCCTAGTTGCCAGCACAGATGACTCGTGGAGGGCGCCGTGGTTTAGGGTGAAAGGTATGCTGTTGACAGATTGTGACGGGTGTTGAGTGTCCAGTACGGGGTTTGGCATTGCTGTGTCCACTGCTTTGCCAGGATAGGGATGTGCCAGATGCCTTTGGAGCCTCCTCCTGGCACGAGCCTGCGGCGTGGGCCGGCACCAGCAGAGACGGGCGGCCTGGGGCCCGTGAGGCTCAGGGTCAGCTTTGATCCAGGACTGTTGGGTCCAGACGTCTTTTCCTGTCTCTCTGGGAACTGGGGATCAGTTGAACATGTTTGCCATGGGTGCAGGGGAAGAAATGGAAAGTAAGGACTCTTTGAGAAACGTTCCAGCGGAGGAATTGGCAGGCTTGACGTATGCCTTAGCTATTGGATTTGGAGGAAATAGTCAAATTTGAGCTTTTGTGCCAGAGTGACGGAGAGGATAATTATGTATTTTGCACAGAAATAGGGAGGGTGGGTGGGAGGAGAAGTATTTTTAGGGGAACCACTTGGAGTCGAGGAGACTGCTTCCTTTTCCCCAAACCTCTTGAGAATCAGCGTGCGGTGAAATGACACAAGAAAGGGCAGGAGAGTGAGACCTGACGTGAGCGGTCCCTGCGGCCGTCGCCTGCGACACCTTCTGTCCGTCCACTGTCGCGTAAGGCTCGCCCGGCTGCTCAGTTCGCGGCCCCCCCGAAGGTGGGTGCTGTTGGAGACTGTCCTGGCGTCCCTGAGGTGATGGTGCCGAGGGGCTCTTTGCCAGTCAGCTCGCCCTCCTGGGCCCTCCCGCCCACCCTCCTTGGGCAGGCAGAGATGCCTTGCCTTCAAAACAGAGGTAGTAGCAACTTGGAAGCCTCTTTTTGTGATATTTTTTAAATAATGACGTCACTTTTTTTCTTAAGATTTTATTTATTGTTGGAGGGAGGGGAAGAGGGGAGAGGAAGAGGGAAACATCGATGGGATGGAGGAAGGCAGTTGCCTCTCTTTCGTACCTTAGGGGACTGAACCCACAACCCAGGCTTGTGCTCTGACCGGGAATTGAACCGGCAACCTTTCTCTTTGTGGGATGATGCTCATCCAGCCGAGCCACACCAATCAGAACATGAGTTCACTTTGAAACCGAGTTGCAGCGCAACAGCCAGTGAGCAGTTGGAGATGAAGGTTTAGGTTCGGCGCTTACTGAGGTGGTGAGAGGATTTACTAAAGAGATACCAAAGGCTGGAGGAGAAAAGCAGGAGAGTGTCCTGACGATGATGGTCAGTTGTAGGACTTAGTACCAGAAAGGTCACGAGAGGGAAGGGCCGAGGAAGGACTGCTGGCAGGGTCGCCGTGGTGGTTTTCTGGGAGGGCATCTGGCAGGGGACGGTCCGCCAGCCGCCGTCGGCGCCCTCTGGAGGAGGGGCTGCTGGGCTGCATTGCTTGACGGTCCTGTGCACAGCAGGGTGGCTGCAGCCGGTCGCTTGGTGGCAAACTGGGTGGGAAAGGGAGGACACAGGCCGTTTGCCAGGGGTGGGGCGCACAGGTTGGAGAGGAAGTGAAGGAGGGGCAGCAGGACCCTCTGCTTCTCTGGGAAGTAGCAGAGGGCGTAGCAGACAATAGCGACAGAGGCTTGGGATCAGAATGCTATGCCTGTTTGCAGACTGAGGCGGAGGGAGAGCCTGATCAAGTTCACGGCAGCGGGAGTGTGTGTGAGCAAGTTTCCTGAAGTGGCACTGGCAGTGGGGGGAGGGGGGGGCGGAGAGAGCCGTTATTTAGCTTCTCTTCTTAGGAGGATGTCTGAAGGGCAGTCCCCAACCACTCCCAGAAATTCCACTATCCCTGCGGTGGGCCGGTACTTGTCAGCCACACACAGGCACCTGTGAACTTAGTGCAGCTGGGCTCTGTAAAGTCTGCAGAGAGCATGCTCTGTGCGTATCTGATCTGGATGGCCTGTCTTAGTTCTGTTGTGTCTGTTGGAAGCCACTGATGTCCTGTGGGTTGAGAGCAGAAGGAAATGGGTGTTTTTTGATTCCTAACCATATACAAGTACACGTAGTAAAGTGAGATTTAAGATCTCATGGCCTCAGAATGCACTTCAGAACAAAGTCTATGGCTAGTGAGGTAGGATGGTAACTGGAAAAAATTAAAGAACCTAAAATAGAATTATCCAACAGATCAAAATTTGGAAACTTGGAGCCCTGGCTGGTGTGGCTCAGTGGGTTGAGTGCTGCTGGCCTGCAGACCGAAAGGTCACCGGTTCGATTCCCGGGCAGGGCACATGCCTGGGTTGCGGGTGGGTCCCCAGTGGGGGTGTGCGGGAGGCAAGCAGTTGATGTGTCTCTCCCATGATCTTGTTTCTCTCCCTCTCTTTCTCCTTCCTTTTCCCCTCTCTAAAAATAAAATACTTAAAAACAAAAACAAAAAACTTGGAAACAATGTCCAGCTGGAGGGGAATGGCTTAGTAAACTAAGCTACATTTACACGAAGGGATATTACATAGCTACTAAAAGAACAATTTGACAAGTTGGAGTCTAACTCCTCAGTGAAGTTAAGGGGGGGGCGGGGAGCACTGCCCCTGGTGCTCTTGTTCAGGGGAGAGAAGAGTACGGAACGTTGGAAGCAGGTTTCGGGAGGGAAGCGTGCTAGAGAAACAGCGGAGGGTATCTTTCATATTTAGAATAAACATTTGTATTACTCCTTCAATATATCCTTGTGCCTCTTGTGTGCATGGCCAGGTTCAGGTGCTTCAAGGTGGAAAACATTTTGCCTGGGACGGAGGGTGTGATGGGACTTCAGTTACAAGTAAAGTAAACCACTGGGTGTAAAGTGAACAACTCCAGGCCTTCAGAACGCAGCGGCAGGAGAGCAGTCCTGAAACTGGCCTGAGGAGTGGCCCGAGCACCGGAGGTGACGGGGACAGCGCTCTCCTCTCGCCACGTGGCAGAGTGCGGCCACCCCACCGCTCCCTTCCGGGGCCCACGTGGCTGGTCTCTGTGCCGCCTGGTCTCTGACCGGGCTTGTCCCAGTTCTAGGTTCCCAGGGAGAGAATCAGGTTGTCTCTGCTTCAGTCACGAAATCCCGCTTCCACATCCGGTCGTGGCAGTGGGGTTGGGGCCGCACACGTCACTTTTGAGTCTGACCCCTTCAGCTGATGGTGAAAACGATGTGAACCAAGATGATAATCTGAACACCGTTCGTCACAGGGATTGTCTGGTCCCTAAACTTGCTTCTTGATAAAAAAAGCTTCCTGGAACGGGCTGAGAGTTTCATGAAATACCGGCCTACAAAATGAAATAATGCTTCAGAGAGGCACAAATGGTCCCCTAGGGAATTTGGAGGAAGAAACAGTTACTTTTGAGAAATTAGTAGCATTTTAACAAACTTAACTAGAGGCGGGATTGAGTGGGCTGCAAACGCAGCCCTGTGTCCCCTGTGTTTATCTTCCAGGTACGCCCCTTGTTATGATGCTTCCTTTTCATACGTTAGTGGTTTCAGGTGTTTGTAAACAAAATAGTTCAAGCTTTAATGAATTGAGCCCATCGTCAAATAAAAAGCCCTCCCCTTAACTTACGGATTTTGTTTCATAGTCATTTTAATTTTTTCAAAAATGCAGACGAGCCACCTTTGGACAAAACAGGACATGCTCAGGACACCGGCCCAGAGGACGGGGCTGTCCTCGGCGAGCGCGGCGACGATGAGATGGACGTGGAGGGCGAGAAGGAGGAGGGGAAGCCCCAGGCAGGCGGGGCCTTCGCGGACGCCCTGTCGTCTCTGAACGCCCTTCGTCCAGGTGCGGGCTCGCCCCCGGCAGCGGGCATCGGCAGAGACCGCTGTGAAGGGCGGAGTCAGCCCGGTGGTACCCCGAGGACGTCCTTGGGGGCCGGGGTGGTTCCTTTTGCACGGAGGGAAGGGAATGAGCAGCTTCCAGCTTTACATGTCCTTGCCAGACAGGCCGTGTGCTGGCGAAGCAGGTGTGGGGCTCTGAGTGAGTGGAGAGATGGCACCACGGGGGTTGGATTGTTTTTTCTGTAGTCAGTTAAGATTCCTCTTAAAGCTGATTCTAAAAGCAAAACTAACTGCTGTTAGTTTTCTGTCCACACTTCATTTTTTACGTTTCTCTACGAAATAGTTTGCAGATCCCTTCACTGGTTAGTTAGCTTTTGAATAATTAATCACTTTGTAGCCAAATTTAAATTGCAAGAAGGGATCATTTAACTCATAACGTTTATAAAATTTAAAAATGCTTACTCTGGCTGCTAAAGTTGAGAAAAATGGTGCATGTAGACTAGTAGCATTCTGATTGGGACAGTCCTTAAGCTGTTTGGCAGTGGTCTCAGATGGTCTTGACCCTGTAACTCTGCATCTAGACGTTCATCGCAGGGAAACTGTTTTCATCACATTATCTGCGCTGAGCAAAACTTGGAAACAATGTCTAGCCGGAGAGGAATGGCTTAGTGAGTTAAGGCGCGTTTACGGGAGGGGATGTTACATAGCTGTTACAATAACAGTTTGACCAGTAGCAGGGCATTAATTTTTACTGCAGGTAAAAAGTCAGCGATGTAGTAGATAATGCTTTATGTGTCAAGAAGTTGTTAAGCCATTAAAATTATATTTATGCAAAACAACAACAGGAAGAAAAGCTCATGTTTAAGAAGAAAAACTAGGTACAGAGCTGTGTAGTCAACATGCTTACAGGTGAACTGAAAACTGTTCGCAAGAGAAACATACATCTGATAATGTTTTGGGGGTCATGAGGTGTGGGCACCTTTTTAATTTTTACCTGTTCTAATTTAGTAATATGATTTGATTACTTCCGTTTTCCTTAAAGGTGAAGGAAATACAATTAAAATAGAACTGCTTTTGCTAGACCCGGCGCCCCCCACCCCCATCCCCGTATCGCCGTTACGGGCCTGTCTTGGTTCCCTCGTGACTCTCGGTTTCCCTTTAAACGGAGTTGGGGAGAACGAGGCAGTGGCTGCAGGCCCAGGTGGGGAGGGCGCCGGCCCCGACACGGGGACATCGTCCTGGGACGAGGGCGTCTTGGTGAGATTATTTCACCCCGCCCGTTTCCGAGGAAGCAGAGCCTGCCTCCCTGACCCGTCTCTACCCCTCGCCCTGGTCCCAGGAGAGATCCCGGACGCGGCCTTCATACATGCCGCCAGGAAGAAGCGCCAGATGGCCCGGGAGCTGGGGGACTTCACTCCTCACGAGAGCGAGCCCGGGAAAGGCCGCCTGGTGCGAGAGGATGAGAATGACGCCAGTGACGACGAGGACGACGACGAGAAGCGCCGGATAGTGTTTTCTGTGAAAGAGAAATCGCAAAGACAGAAAATTGCCGAGGAAATAGGTAACTCGACTGAACAGGATAGTGAGCCCAGGCATCACAACCGGCATTGAAACCCACAGACACAAAATCGATCGGACGTTTTCTTAGAGCCGTGTTTACTGGTAGAGGACAGTTTGTGCTTGGGTGCGGGCGTCTTGCTGGCGTGGTTTGAGGACTGGGGCCCGATTACCTGACCGCATCCTCAGGGTGCGGGTGGAGGCCTAAGCACCTCGCACGCAGAAATTTGCATCGTCGCCCCCGCACTCTTAGGGGGCACTGGGCTGTGTTCCTCCCTTCATGGAGTTGATGTCGAGCTCACAGAGATGAGGAAACCCGCCCAAGGCCTTCTTGGTTACCTTAGCGCTGCCCTTCGCTCCAGGGGATGCTGTGTATCCCCAAGACAAGTGAAGTCGGGTGGGGAGTGAGAGGCGGGGGTCCTGGTGGGCGGTGCGGTGAGGTTGAGTCAGTGCTAGTCTCTGTGCGGCAGGGAAGCCTCTCCTCCCTTCCTGCTCTCCGGATGGTCCTCACGGGTCCTGACTGCTCTGCTCGTGGCTGCAGGTATCGAGGGCAGTGACGACGACGCGTTAGTGACGGGAGAGCAAGACGAAGAGCTCAGCCGGTGGGAGCAGGAGCAGATCAGAAAAGGAATCAACATCCCACAGGTGAGAACCGGAGAGCTGAACTGCAAAAGTTACAGAGTACGTTTAAAAATGTAAATATGAAACTTCTTTTGCCTGTTTTGTTAAAGCAGAAGTTAAAACGTATTATATAGTGAATTGAATCTTTGTCCTTGGCTCAAGTCCCATAATTAAGAAAATTACATAAAGTTATATATCCAGTAAGCTTTTATTTTTTAATATATTTTATTGATTGTGCTATTACAGTTGTCCCACTTTTTTTCTCCCCTTTATTCCCCTCTGCCCTGCACCCGCCTCCCACCAGCATCCCCCCCTTAGTTCCCCATGGACATTCCCCCGTGTCCATGGGTCATACATATAAGCTCTTTGGCTTCTCCATTTCCCGTACTATTCTTAACCTCCCCCTGTCTGTTTTGTACCTACCAATTATGCTTCTTCCTCCCTGCATCTTCTCCTCCCTCCCCTCCCCACCGATAGCCCTCCATGCAATCTCCATTTCTGTGATTCTGTTCCTGTTCCAGTTGTTTGATTATTTTTTTTAGGTTGTTGTTGTTTTTTGTAGGTTTAGTTGTTGATAGTTGTGAGTTTGTTGTCATTTTACTGTTCCTATTTTTGATCATCTTTTTCTTAGATAAGTCCCTTTAATGTTTCATACAATAAGGGCTTGGTGATGATGAACTGCTTTAACTTGACCTTATCTGGGAAGCACTTTATCTGCCCTTCCATTCTAAATGATAGCTTTGCTGGATAGAGTATTCTTGGATGTAGGTCCTTGCACTTCATGACTTGGAACACTTTCCAGTCCCTTCTTGCCTGCAAGGTTTCTTTTGAGAAATCAGCTGATAGTTTTGTGGGAACTCCTTTGTAGGCAACTGTCTCCTCTTCTCTTGCTGCTTTTAAGATTCTCTCTTTATCTTTAGTCTTGGGTAACGGAATTATGATGTGCCTTGGCGTGTGCTTCTTTGGGTCCAACTTCTTTGGGACAGGTTTTTATAGTCTGAGGTTTTGAGGCTTTGTCTTCCCACACTGCGACCCTGGGCTGTGCTGTCTGTCTTGCTCCCCATTTGTTCCTCCCAGTTTATCCGCATGCGAATGTGGGACCACCTGGTCCACCAGCTGCCGCCTAACCCTGCGTCCTCTCCGCTCAGCTGCCTGCCTCCACCCCTCCTACCGTCTGGATGAATGTTTCTTCTTTAACTCCTTGGTTGTTGGACTTCCATACAGTTTGATTTCCTGGCAGTTCTGTTATTTTTTGTTTTTAAGTTTGTTTCCTTCTTTTGGTTGTGCGAGGAGGCAAAGCGTATCTACCTACACCTCCATCTTGGCCAGAAGTCCTCCAATAAGCTTTTAGAAGAAACGATTATATTTTGATCTTTATAACCAAGTGATGGAAGAATTTCTAGTTTCTTAGATCAGTGCATCTCAAAGTGGATCCTTAACCAGCAGCATCAAATATCATTTGGGAGCTTGTGAGAAATGCAGGTCCTCACTGCCCTGGACCTAGAGAATGAGAGAGTCTGTAGGGCAGGGCCCAGCCTGTTTCAGGAGGCTCGGGGTGATTCTGAAGCATGCCAGAGTCTGAGAAACACTGTATCAGTGAAGTGTTGTTTTCGACCCCCACACCCCCATGGCTTATGTTCTCTAACTTTAGAAGTTACTTTGTGGCAGATGAGTCTCTTCATGTAGGTGAAAAATACCGTCCTGAATAGCTATAACATTTGTTTTATGGAAGGCACAGGAAGCGGAAATGGTGCATGAAATGTAACCCTAATTGTTATGGTGTGGAGACAGTGGGAAAAGCTGGGAGTAGGGCTGAGGAGTCCACGATGCCTGTCCCTGCTTCTCTGTTTGTCCTGTGGCCATGGCTCGTAATTTGTCCATTGATGAAGTGGTGGCCTGGGTTATTTTTAATGTCCCTTCCAACTCTTTTTTTTTTCCGCCCCCCAAAGATTTATTTTTGGAGAGGGGAGGGAAGGAGAAAGAGAGGGAGAGAAACATCAATGTGTGGTTGCCTCTTGCACACCCCCTACTGGGCACCTGGCCTGCAACCCAGGCATGTGCCCTGACTGGGAATCGAACCAGCGACCCTTTGGTTATCTGCAGTCAGTCCACTGAGCTACACCAGCTAGGGCCCAACTCAACTTCTTTTTCTGAAAGTTATTGGAAATGATTCCTGTAATCCCATAAGAGAACAAGAACATTTCATCTAGCCCTACTTTTACTTGATTTTGAAGAATTCTAATTATTTCTTTTAATTGCATACTGTTTAGAAAATGGTTTAATTTTTGCTGTTAGGTTTTTTTTAACCTTAAAGGCATAATATTATTTTTGGTGTGGTTTCAGCTACCAGCTTTCACATGTATCTCGTTTCCTCTCCAGGTGCAAGCAAGTCAGCCCCCCGACGTGAATGTGTACTACCAGAACGCCTACCCGGCCATGCCTTACAGCTCCTCCTACGGCATTCCTTACAGCTACACCACCTACGGATCTGCTGACGGCAAATCTCAAAAAACAGATAGTACAGCCCCTTTCAAAACTCCTAGTAATGAGATGACTCCCGTTACTATTGATCTGGTAAAGAAACAGCTTAAAGACAGGTAGGGCAGACCAGCCTCCTGAAGACCTGTTCCCGCCCCGCGTCCCTCAGGCGCCTGTAGTCTGGGTGCAGACGCAGCGTCGGCGAGAAGACGCCCCGCCCGCCTCAGCTGAGCAGAGGACCGCTTCAGCCTCTGCTCGGCTCCCTCCTCGGATGACTTCTGCGGAAGCCTCACAAAGTCTTAAAAATGCCACTCCCTGACCTTGTTGAAGGCGGCTCTGAGTTGGCGCTTCTCAAACTCTGACAAAGTGTAGTCCAGCCGTAGGGGGAGCACAGCAGTGCGGTCTTGGGGAGCCCCCACGTAACTTCATGGGAAGCCTGTAAACTGCTCGTTTTATTTCTTTATTGATTATTTTTGAGAGCAAAGCAGTCCAGATGAAAAGATGCCGCTCCAAGTACTTGTATTCTGATAGTGGAACTAAGTGCATTGTAATGTTGCGAGAGTCCTGAGCGCACGGGCGTGCGGGAGTGAGCGCGTTCCGTTCGCCCTTCTGTGTTCCGCAGGTTGGACGCCATGAAAGAGGCGCACAGAGCAAACCAGCAGCAGCGCGAGAAGCACCTGCAAAGCCGCGTGGACTCTACCCGGGCGATTGAGAGACTGGAAGGGTCTTCGGGGGGTACTGGTGAACGGTATAAGTTTTTGCAAGAAATGCGAGGGTATGTCCAAGACTTGCTTGAGTGTTTCAGTGAAAAGGTAAGAATGCAAAGATTCTACTCTCTTTGATAAGGCGAAGCGAGGGAGGTCTAGGTAGCGTTGTGTAGGTCGTTTCTGTAGCTCTCAGGAAGTGCCCACTGCACCTGACCTGAGAAGTGACGAGGAGTCATGCTTCCTTTTCTTCATTTCCTTAGTGGCGCTGTGTCTGGGGCAGACACGCAGCCTTCGTGGGGACAAGGAGAGCCCACCCAGTGCATTTAAATGCAGCACTGGCAAGTCCCACCTTAACAGAATGGTAGGCGTGGGGCTGCCCCGGGTCAGCAGACTGAGGGTTTCATTGGATGAAGGTGGTTTTTTATGGTTCATGTTGAAACTTACCTTTGAACCATTCGTACAAGTAATTCCAAGTGTGCATAAAGTTGCACCGTTTTGTTAGTTTTAGTTTGTTCCCCAGATGAAACTGGTCCCCAGGGCTGCGGGTGGCTGTCACCTAAGTAAGCCTGTGCTTCCTCCATTCCAGAACCCGTCCACTGGCCGTCATTTCTTCTGAGGTCTCATTTCTTCCGTGTTTCCTTTTTCATAGGGTAGCCATATTTTTAGCATGAAGGTTAATGTTTTTAGTATAATTTATGCTATTAGCTACATAGAGAAACCCATTTTTCCTCAAATGACCTCTGAATTGAGTTTTCTTCTTTAAGATAAGTGTTACTGTTTGATGAATTAGTTTATAAGCATTCGTGGATTTTGCACCCTTATGTTTAAAAAAGTTTGGTGGTGTTTTGCGTATCCTGTCTCTGAACTTGCAAGGGATGCAGGGCCAGAAGGCACAGCTTCCCTCATGCTGGGCTCTGTGGGGTGGTATGGAGTCTGTGAGCACGTGTGTTCACGTGCGTGCTGTGATTTGTGACTGTCTCTGTTGATGACTTCATACCCTAAAGCTACAGGCTGGCAAAGAACCCCTGCCAGACTGTCTTCCTGGTGGGCTTTCCTGGTTCCGGCCGGCCGTGGTCAGATCCAGGCTGGGGCTGCACTCACCGGGTCCTCTGTAGGGTTCGCCTCATTCTTGTCTCGACCACCTGGTTTCTGGAGAAGCAGCTGCAGCTGAGCTACGGCGTGTCCCTTGTGGCAGACCCGTGGCTGAGGGTCTGCAGTGCAGGGCGGGAGAGAAACAGGCTGGCCCCTGTGTGGGTGGTGGAGGGTGGCATCCCTGGCGGTTGTGTCTCTCCTGCTAACACTGCCCATGGATCTCAGCGGGCAAGGTGGGAGCTTACCGTCTGTGACTAGAGAAAGGATCTTTGTCTTAAACCTCACGTGTGCGAGACATTTGTCCCTGGGAGCTGTCCCTAGGTATTTTGGCCTTTGCTTTGGGACTTAGTAAACTTCTTCCATGCTCCTAATCGCAAACTGAACTCTTAAAAAACGATGGCAGTCATGGGATCCGTTGGATTTACAGTTCTCGAATTAGGCTGCTAGGACCTCTAGTTCACGCAGCTTCCAGCGTCACGCTCGTTCTGTACCCGGCGCTGTCAGTGACCAGCAGCGCACTCTCCCCGCACGGTTGCTCTGTCCCCGGAGAAGTCTGCCTCGGGCCGCCTGTGCTGTTTCGGTGCCTTCGGCGGTTGGTTTTGGAGCAGCTCTTAAACCTTAGATAATATACAGTGACTACATTTTAATTAAAAGAGGCAGGTAAATCCCTGCTTCAGATGAGTATTTTATTTCACTTTGGCATTGTCATATACATTCAGTTTTAAGAGACTCCTGCTGAGTGAATAGTGCTGTAAATTGTCATCCGGGAAATAGTTAAAGGCAATTGGGTAGATTTGAATATTCATTCTAGTTCTATAAAAATACTGTTTCAGGTTAAGTCCGTAAAAAGATAAACATTTCTTTGGTTTTAATCTTTTATTACAGAAGTTTTCAGTGGTTTTGAACTTAGATTTTTAATTGTTTGCAGGTCATTGTACCTTTCCATTGTTTTATTTCCCTGGGGTCGGTCACCTTCTGTCTTGTGTTCATCTCCGAGCATTTGGCCTCAAAATAATGAGAGTCAGTAATCACAGTTTCGGGTTCGGAGACGACAAAGAAACTATTCATGACGTGTCTTCTTGAGATAAGTCAGTGTTGTTAAGAAACATGAGTGGGAGCTGACCATGTGTTTCAGGGCTTTGAACCTAAGTAGAATTTTCTCTGGGCTTCGTTAGAGACGTTCCAATGACCTAAGCAGGAAAGTCACATTACGACCGTTGTAACTAAATCGAGAGAGTGCATTCTGCCAGTGCAGCTCGGAGGTCGGTGCTCACGGTCCCGGGGCGGGAGGAGCGCACCCGAGGTGCCCAGGGCTGCTCGTCTTCAGCCCCGCGCGGTCCAGAACGCAGGGCGCGGGAAGTGGCAGCCACGATGCCGCCACAGTGACTGCGTACCATGTGGACTGTCGTAAATTTTAGAGGCCGTCTCTGGGCTCAGCTGTCGGGGACGGTCAGTGCAGGTCTGGGGACACTGCTGCCTGCAGTGCGGCACTTTGGGAACAGAGTAACTTCGTTACTTGGACCTTCCATGAACATCTCCTTTGCAGTGGAGTCACGCAGGTGCGTGCAGGTGCTTTTATTGCAGATTCTCTGGTGTCCCACCTGCCTTTCGTGTTTGCACCCGCAGTCTGTTCCATTCGGGAAGCTGCTGCGATACTCGCTGCCAGTGTCCCCGACTCCGAAGAGCGGGTTCTCCATTGGCACTGACCACCAGGACACCGGGCTTTCTGGTTTCCTCGGGTGCGCGTGGTGGTCGCTACTGTGCGTGGCAGTTCCTGGCCATCTGGTTATAAACAGAGCGCTCCTGCTTTTTTCTCTTAGGTTAGGCCTCGCTCTGTAAGCTTTGGTTTTCCACGTGAGCCACGTGGATGCTGAGTCTTGGGCAGGGCCCTGGAAACCTTGCTGGCTTCGTAAAATGGCCGTTCACATGAAGAATTTTATTTTATTACAAAATAGGGAAACGTTTCAAGATTCGGTGAGAAGAGCTTTCCGAGTTTGATTCCAGACAAGGTGGTGACAACAAGGAACTTTATTTGCCTCGTCGGTGTGAACGAACGCAGTTTGTATTTAAAATGTGTGATAAAGCTGCAGAGCAGTAAGGCGAACGGAGCAGAGCAGGGACGTGTCCAGTGTCGGGCAGGTAGCAGCCCCGGTCTTGCCCGCTCACAGAACCCTTGCGTCTGCTGGGGGTCACGGCGCTAGTGCTTTGCTGTGACCCACGAAAATTGCGAGGGAGGTCACGCTGCTGGAAAATGAAAAGTGGACTTGAAAGGACTGCCAAGTACTTTAAAAGAAAAGCAGTAAAACTCTTGATATTTCTTTACTGATACTGACATGTTAAGTTTCCTAACTAAACTTTTGCCGCAGCCACTAGGCGCCGGACAGGACAGCCCCACGTGTGGGTTAAAAGAAGTTATGTTTCCTAAACATCAGAAAAGCGAATTGCTGTTTGTGTCTCATTGAGAATGCACGATTATTCTGTCCTTAGAGGGTACTTTTTCAGAAATCTGGAAATAGTACGGAACCCTCAAATAAGTAAGCAGCCGAGGAGTTTGGTGTTACGGAGTGTGTTGTATTTTCACAGGTGCCACTGATTAATGAACTTGAATCAGCAATACATCAGCTGTACAAACAGCGAGCTTCCCGCCTTGTCCAAAGACGACAAGATGATATTAAAGATGAATCTTCGGAGTTTTCAAGCCATTCAAGTCAGTCCATCTTGAAGGTTTTTATTATTCATTAAACAACCTTGTTTACTTAGGGCAGCCCGAGTGAACATTAGAACCCTCAGAGCAGCTCGTTTTTTAAGAAGGGGTCCCCTTGCTCTTGTGTGAAGTAGATGTAAAAATCGCAGCTTGGGTTGTGTTCAGGAAGAGACTCAGAGGGCTCAGAAACCTCTGCTGTCCGCCTCCTCCTCTTTGGACGCATTTTTCTTAGAAAAGACCTTACAGTGTTTTTCTGTAAAACCGCTGTCCGTTTGGCTCTGACTGGTCTGTGCCCCGTGTCTGACTGGCGGCCCCACGCAAATGCTGTGGGTGGTTACGGGGAGGTTCGGGGGGCAGAGCAGTTTTCTTTTACAGACAGATGAATTTTGAGCTTCACCTTTTAGATAAAAGCAAAATTGTTTGCAGTTTGCAGATTGTCGTACAAATGATACTAGGTTTTCTAGTAAGTCAGCTGATGCCTGCATTTCTTGAAATATTAGTGTAAAAACTTAGAAATTGAATTTATATTCCTCTCACTATGATGTGTGTTATGGAAAACCACAATTAATTGGAACCCTCCTAGTAAACAGGTCAGCTGAGATTGTCAGGCAGATGTTCTAAGCTTCTTCACTCTGTCTTTCCATCCCCTTCCATGCCGCGGGCGCTCCGACAGCGCCTGAGCTGTCGCCACCCTCTGCTGCCTGTGCCGGCAGCTCTCAAACGCACGTGTGCGGCAGGGGTGCCCGCGGCGGTCATTTCAAGTGCAGGTTCCTGGTCCTTTCCCCAGACTCTTCCTAGGTCTTCGATGGTGTCACGTCACCTGCAACTGAACAGCTACCTCAGGTCACGCAAGTGCTAGGGCCTTGGTGTTAGGCTTTCTGAAGACTGCACTTTGTCACGCAGGGTCCCTGAGAAAGCGCCCTCCTGTGTGCCTGGTGGGTCAGGGCAGCATAGAGCCGAGTCGGACTCGGGAGCCCTGCGGTGGCTCGGGCCTCTCAGTGCTGCCCCCTACGTTTAGACGGGAGGGCTGCTATGTTGGGCACCTAACTGGCTAGTGCGTCCCTCCGGGTCACCTCTGACCCAGAACCAGGTTTCTGGGGCAGGTTGCAGGTGACTGTCACACCAGTAAAGGGACATAATTTCCTTTTCAGTCTAGTGGTTTGCGTGAGCTGCGCCTCTCATCAGATGCTTTCTCCTACTTATAATCTATTCTTTATAACTTGGAGCTGTTTACTTACCTGGGATTAGAAGTAAGAGTTGCATGGTGACATGTGTTCCTTAGGCTGAGAGTTGGAAATCATTGCAAAGTAACGAGAGAGTGAAGAACGCTGCCCCAGAGGGAGCATTTGTTAACTGCCGAGGGCCTGAGAGGAGTTACATGGGCGCTGAAGTGCCGATTCGTTTCTGATGCTTTTATAAAGAAATAAGGAGCGGGAACTCCTCTCTTTAGATCTGTAAGCACGGGTCCCAGCTGCTGCGTGTGGGTCTCACAGAGAGGAGGGGCCGTCCACTCTCCTGTCTGCCTCAATATTGACTTTTAAAAATCCTTAAGCATGGCAACATTTTAAATATTAATTGTAGCAATGCATATTCTTTACAATATTTCTTTAATGAAGGATATCTCTTAAAGAGGGCAGGAATTGTTTTTGCAGTTTGGGGCTTTTTAATGAATTCATCATGGTGTGCCGTGAATGTACATCTGAGGTAAAGCAGGGGCATCTTACGGATGAATCTTTCCTTTTGATTTGTGAACGCGGAACGTCCTTCCTAGTATCTGAGCTGTTTTGGTGTGCGGATGGAAAACTCAGTGAGGAAGTCAGCTCTAAGAGCAACGGGGTCCAGGAGCGGCAGGCGCTGCAGTGCAGAGGGCTGCTGCTGGCCTTCCCTGTTGCTGCTGGTGGTGGCGTATCTGGGGGGGAACGTGTTACATGTGGTTTTCCCCCTCCTGCCCCTTGGGTGGTTTGCTTCCCGCTGCTGTCCACATGCAGCAGGGCCTCACTCACTCGGCCTGTGGGGAAGTAGGTGTCCTTACGCCTTGTTTCATCTGCAGCCCCAGAGCCAGTGGGTGGAGTGCGTGAGGCCGAGTGTGTAACAGAGCATCTTCATGGTGTGGCACTCCCATGTGGAAATGAGGGGAGGCTTGCGGGCAGAAGGACGTTCCCTCGCTCCTCCTACTACTGTAGGCAAGAGGTGAGGGTCTCTTTCCTGGAGAAAGAGAGTGGCTTCAGAGAGAAGAGCCAGAGGCACAGACAGCCTTGGGGCCCCCAACAAAGAGTTGACTGTCACCCCAGTGATCTGGTGGACAGGGTTCCGGGAGATAGCCCCCCTCTCTGTCCGCAGGCCAGCCAGGCCTTTGTACCGGAGGTAGTTAACCGTGGTCCTAGTGCGCAGCGCGGGCCATAGAGCCGCCAGGACGGACGCCCCAGGGACAGTGCAGGTGGCAGGTCAGACCAGTGGAGGGCGCTGTCGGGAAGGGATGTCCTCAGAACAGGAACCGCCTCTTGGAAACTGAAAACAGGGCAACTGAAATGTAAATTTAAATAGGCAGGTTGGAAGGTAAAGCCTAAAAATTGCCCTAGGAAGTTAAAAAAGAAAGATGGAAAACAGGTAAAAAAGAAATAGGGAGTTGTGCTTTCAAAGAGCGGTGTTTGAGAAAGTGTAAGTTGGTCCTGTTCCGGAGGTTCTCAGTCTACACAGGGAGTCTGCCCTTGTCCCAAAAACAGTAATGGAGAATAAGTTTCTGCAGAGCACACTCAGAATAAAGGAATAAACCGCTCAACTCCTGCAACAAAGCTGTTTTCTCATCCTTCCTAGGTTTCTTTGCTGTCATTTCATATCATTCAACATGTGATGCTTACGTGCCTTCTAAAAAGTAACCTCTCGTGTTCCCTTTGCACGGGGAATGTAGCTTTTTAACATACTTGGCCATCATGATAGCATCAGTTTCCGTTCCTTGGACATAAAAAGAGGGGTTCTGTCCGGTTGCATCTCTAGAGGACTCTTACTTTTCTTCCCCTCTTGGTGGGAGCACAGGGGGACGCTGAGACTCGCCCTAAACTAGGAGGCGGTCAGGTTGCCGGCGAAGGCCGGGCCTGCGGTGGGGGGGGCGGGGCGGGGTAGCAAGCAGTCTGTCATTGTGGCTTGTTCTGTGCAGACTCTTTCCTCGAGATCGCTGGGGGAGGCTTTTAATTGGGGCCGGTGTTGTCTTGCAGATAAAGCTCTGATGGCGCCAAACCTCGACTCCTTTGGGCGAGACCGGGCCCTGTGTCAGGAGCACGCGAAGCGCCGGATCGCGGAGCGGGAGGCCAGGAGGTGGGTCTGGGTGGCGCCGCTGGTGGTGGGCCTGGCGGCAGGCGGCTCTGGGATCTGGTTTGGGAACCGGATGTTTGTCGTTCAGGACTCGCCGGCGACAAGCCAGAGAGCAGACCGGTAAGATGGCGGATCACCTTGAAGGCCTTTCCAGCGACGACGAAGAAACGTCCACAGACATCACCAATTTCAACCTGGAGAAAGGTCAGACGTGCGTGTGGAAATGATGTTGTTGTCTGGCTTCCGCTGGGGCCGCGGGCGGCGGGTGGGGGGGTTGGTTGCGGGTGGCTTTCACCGGAAGCAGCGGTGCGAGGGCCTGTGGCCCGCGTGGGGACCGGCACCTGCTTCCTCGTCGTGGGCAGTCGCGCCGTTTTCACTCGCGAACACCGCCGCGCGCTCAGAGCGTCAGCCCCTCGCCACGGCCCGTTTCGGCACTTGCGTCGTCGCAGGTACTGCTCTTCAGAGCCCTGGGGTTGTGCGCGACCAGAAAGTCTGCCGGGTCCCCAGGGCAGCCGTCTGGCCTGGAACGGCAGAGCTGGTGGGGGTGCGTGACCCGGGGGAGACTCCTGCTGTGGGGGCCCCGAGTAACGTCAGCCAGGGGGACTAGTTAGTGCTGGCATGTGCCGGGCGTTCCAGAAGAAACCCAAATAGAAGTCTTCATTTCCCACCATTGGCCATAAGTACTTGGAATTATGTTGGCTGCAAGCCTTTGGAACTCAGTTGGAGAAACTTACTTTTCTTCCCCTTATTTATAGTGAACATAAGGCTTTATTGCTAAACATACAGAAAACTTGAAAGAATAACACGGTAATCCACCCACGTACCTGTTGTCCGGATTCAGTTCTTAGCACCATCTAGCCAAGGTGGCCTGAACTCCGTGTACGTGGCTGTGCGTGTGGTTGCCGCCCCTTGAGAGTAACTTACGTGCATCGCGACGCTTGCCTCTGAAAACTTGCGTGTGTCTCCCAGAAACCAGGATATCTCTCTGCCTAATCACACCACCATTGTTGCACCTAAGGAAATTAACCCCAAAAAACTTTTTTTAAAAACATTTTATTTATTTATTTTCAGAGAGAGGAAGGGAGGGAGAAATAAAGGGAGAGAAACATCAGTGTGTGGTTGCCTCTGATTTGGCCCCCACTGGGGACCTGGCTGCAACCCAGGCCTGTGCCCTGACTGGGAATCGAACCAGCGACCCTTTAATTCACAGCCCTCGCTAGATCCAGTGAGCTACACCAGCCAGGCTAACCAAAAAATTTTTTAACTTTTTAAAAAAATTAAAAAAAAATTTTTTTTAAATTCATTGATTTTAGAAAGAGAGACGAAGGAAGAAAGAGACATCAGTTTGCTGTTCCATGTATTGACGTCTTCAGTGGTTGCTGCTTGTATGTGCCCTGGCCGGGGATGGAACCCGCAACCTTGGTGCGTCGGGGTGGCACTCTGACCAGCGGGGCCGCGTGGCCAGGGCCCCGCTACAGCTCCTTATGTCACGTCTGCATTCAGTGACCCTCGGCGGCAGCCTCCCCAGAACCCGCCGATGCCCTTTCTGTGGGTGGTTCTATGTGTCCCGAACCAGGGTCCACACCTTTTATCGAGAATCAGAGTGTGTGCACGGCACCCTGCACACACACTCGTTACGTAGGTGTGTGTTTGAGATGCTGACTTTTCGGAGGGCCCAGGCCACTTGTGCAGAGCGCCCTCCGTTCCAGCTTTGCCTGTTTTCTCATGCTGTGAGCTTGTTCTTCCGTCCACTGTGTCCCTCGAAATTGGAATTTAGGTTCGAAGCCTCAATTAGATTGAGGTTGCCTTTTTTTTTGGCAAGCATACATTGTACAAGGTGCTGTTAAGTACTGCATGGTAACGTGAGAGATGTCAGCCCCACTCTTAGCAAGGTTAAGATTGATTTTGAGAAGGTTGGCTTTTGGGATGGTGCCCCCGCTGGGTCTCTCTCTCGTAAAGATCACCCTCCCGCTAGTCACCGGGGGCACTGCATCCCCTTCCACTCAGGATGCTGACGTCGGTCGCTGCAGTCAGCAGCTGACTAGGGAAGGAGAGACTTGATTGGGCACGGGTTAAGGTGCACGCGTGGTACTGACCCAGTGATTAGCGGGCGGAGCAGCCAGTGGCAGAGCTGGCACTTTACGTCATCACAGCTGACACGCCGCGGTCACTAAAGCTTGAACTGAGCTGTTGGGGACAGGCGTTCTTTCACTAAACCGTGTAACAGAAGATGGCGCAGACTGGGACCGTTCAGAAGAACGTGCTGTGCTTTGCGTTGGAACCTGCACTTACCTGTTCGTCTGCTCTCTTGAACTGTGATTAACGTTGTTGCTTGGTCAGCGAGCCCGTCTCTCTGGTGCCGAAGCTACAGAGGAAACACTGAAAACGCTAAGCCCTGTGTTTTCTAGCGCCTGCTAAATTCTGGTTCTCTGGGGTTTTGTTGTTTTTAGATCGCATTTCAAAAGAGTCCAGCAAGGTTTTTGAAGATGTCCTGGAGAGTTTCTGCTCAATCGACTGCATTAAATCCCAGTTTGAAGCGTGGCGTTCAAAATACTACACGTCCTACAAGGACGCGTACATCGGCCTCTGTTTGCCGAAGCTGTTCAACCCCCTCATCCGGCTGCAGCTTCTCACCTGGACCCCTCTCGAGGTGGGTGGCTGTCGCCACGAGGAAGCCGTGCAGCGTGGTGCCTGGGGGGCGTTCATCTCCGAGCCGGAGCCGCGCGCTTCAGCAAAGGATGTTTCGGGAGGATAGGGCGCAGGGTTACAATGGACATCAACGGTCGCTGGCTGCAGTCTGGCGTCTTGGTTTTTACAGAGCTCAGGGGGCCAGCTGTCGCTCTTCGGTTTATACACAGTGCCCTTCTCAGTCACCAGAATTATTTACGGGGACACTGGGCTGTGACCACGAATGAACAGGAAGAACTTGGTCCTTTGGTCCTAGGAGTCGAATGGGATGCGGGCCTGAACTAATGATACCGACTGGGGGCAGTGGGAAGCGGGAGGTGGGATCAGTCGGGCCTGTTGGCCCCAGGCGGAGGAGAGGAGACTAGAATTTGCACGTGCGTGTGGTGGCCACGTTCTGGACGGGCTGTGGAGGAGCCCGGGGCGGGGGCGGCGGCGGCAGGCTGAGCTTGTGGACCGTGTGGGGCGCAGCTGAGGGTGAAGCCCTGGCAGCGGCAGGGGAGACGTGTGCTCCCTGCTGCCCCGCCGGACCTCGTGCGGATTCCCGTGTGCGAGAGTCCCAGGTGTGGCCGGGACTCGGCAGGGTCATCTGCTGCTGGGGTTTCCTGCCCCAGGAGGGCCCCGTAGGGCCCCGCAGGGACTGGGGTGCCAGCCCCGCATCTCCAGGGCCTGTCCCCCAGCTCAGCGAGTACCTGCTCAGCTTGCAGCCTGCCCCTGCCCCGCCCTCCCGGTGCTGGTCACCTCGCTCCATCCCTTCTTTCAGGGGTCACAGTCCTGTCCTGCCTGTGCTGCACTGTCTGCAAACGGGGGTCCTCCTGTGCTCTGCCCACTTCTGCCTTGTTTGTGGCCAAAGGTCAGGCCCGGCCCCCCTGCTCCCTGAGGGGCTGGAGGCAGCGGCAGCCGTGGCTCACTTGTGTTGGGGTGGCCTCTGTCGCCTGCAGGCCACGTGCCGGGACTTCGAGAGCATGCTGTGGTTCGAGTCGCTGCTCTTCTTCGGCTGCGAGGAGCGGGAGCAGGAGCAGGACGACGTGGACGTGGCGCTGCTGCCCACGGTCGTGGAGAAGGTGCTCCTGCCCAAGCTGACAGGTAGGCTCCTCGGGCCTGCTCTCTGGGCCTTGCCCGCAGCGCGCCTTCCCACAGCGGTCACACTGCACGTGGTGAATGAAGTTGCCTCCCAGCCCGGAGGGAGCTCACGGGTGCATACGTGTCTCTCGGGGTGGCCTGGGTTGTGGGGGGCTGGCGACCCCCAACGACTGCCTGCAGCAAAGCATGGGTTTGGGGCCCCGTGCGCTTTTCTGGGAGAAGCTTATCGTTTCTTTTATCAGTTTCTCACAAGATTAGAAATCATGGGTACAGGAACTGATCTAGAGTAGTAAAAATAAGTTTTGAAGTTTTGTTAGAAATTCTTGGTGTTGGGATAGTATTTGCTAGGATGTCGAAACCTTTTTCCCCATTTTTTATTTTTACTGCCTAGTGGAAAATAGAGGCATCTGTCTCCTCTTCCCATTTACCTAGTCCTCAGCGTTCCCACAGTTAATGGCAAAGGCTTGTGCTCTGGGCGGGCGGGGATCAGCATTTGTGAGGTGAAGACTGCTTGGCATCAGATGTAAGTCAGCTGCAATGTAACTCTTCCAACGCATTCTGCCTCTTTCTTAACAGTGATAGCGGAAAACATGTGGGACCCCTTTTCTACAACCCAGACGTCAAGAATGGTTGGAATTACGTTAAAATTAGTAGATGGCTATCCTTCGGTAGTGAATGCAGAAAACAGGAACACACAGGTAATTCAGGGACTGCCTGCGCAAGGGCCTTGTTCGCTCTGTCCTTTCGGAAGTGGGCAGGAGCCGAGAGTGAGTGGTTATGTCCTAAGTCGACCAGAAAGTCTGATTCGCCTGCTCGGGCACCTGGTTCTTTATAAGGCCCGAAGCATAGGAAGTGTGAGGTGACGGTTTCCGTTTCACCGTGCGTGTGGACGGGTGCCCTCGGTTTCCTGTTCTTCCCTTTCTAACACCCTCTGACTCTCAGATGGACGAATCGAGTATCTCCGTGAGAGTTGTGTGTTTTTTAGGAAAAAGAAAAATGTAAAACTACTACAATGAGTAATTATTGATGATATAAGGGCTAAAACATTTAAACAGCATGTAAAACCACTAAGCATTTTTTTATCCCTGGTCTCCAAACTTCAAATTGCTGTTGCCCCTCCTTGGACATTCTTAAGAGCTGCTCAGACATAGAAAAGTGCTCTTTATCGTTGTTATATTTTCAGTGACATGATTTCGAGAAGAACCGGGTTATGTCTGATCTCAGTCCTTTACAGAGCAGATTGAGGAGTGAGGGGTTTCTCAGGCTTCCTTGCAGGGTGACTGTTGGGGGGGGACCAGGGGACAGTAGGCATCAAAGACCTTGGGGCTTCCCGCGAGGGGAGTGAGAGACTCGATGAGAGCGCTCGCTCAGAACCGAGCTCTTGATTTGGAATACGGCCTATTATTATTTGTTGTTGTTGTTGTTTTTAGTTTTTCGTCTTTCACAGCCCTTATTAGAGTGTGTGGTCTGTCTCTGTCTTCAGTTGTACCTGAAGGCGCTCCTGCTGAGGATGCGGAGAACTTTAGACGACGATGTGTTCATGCCCTTGTACCCCAAAAAGTAAGTGACCCCGAGCATGGCGTAGGCGCTGACCGCCGCCGTGCCTTCCCGAGGAGGCCGGCTTTCTGGGAAGACTGAGTGACGCTTGAACCATGAACTTCACCTCTGTAGTGCAGGCTGAAACCCAAAGGGACAGTGTGGCGGGAGGTGGCTTCCTCAAGCAGAATAAAGTGAATGATGCTCTTGGTTTTTCCTCGGTGGCTCAGAACCAATTTCCACTTTTTAAACTTACTATCTTCCGGATTATAGTTGTTTAAAAAAGTTTTAAAGTTACTTAATTCTTTAGTTACCCATTTTACTCGTAGAAACGTTCTCTTCTAGGAAGCATGTGGTACTTCTGTGTAAAACACTTGAATGTGGTGTGTTTCTCTTTTAGTGTCTTAGAAAACAAAAACTCCGGGCCTTACTTGTTTTTCCAACGGCAGTTCTGGTCTTCAGTTAAGGTACGTATGTGTACGGTATCGAAAAGACTTCAGGTTTGCCTGACCTTATATATAATATCTTGAAAAGTATGTTTGCATTTAACTCCGTAGGCTTAGATACATGCATATATACAGAGTCTCCATTTTACAAAAGAATTTTTCCCCAAAGCTTATTCAGGTTTGGTGTTTCCATAGGAGAGAACGGGTCCTGAGTTCCAAGTTAGGTCCCGGCCAGTCAGCAGAACGCCTTGCTAACAGTTGTTCAGAACCTAGAGCACCGGGCGCTCTTCCGAGTCCTGGGGGAGGGAGCCTCATGGCGTTTGTAATTCGGTCGAGTTGACAGACGGCACCAGTGACCCCAGGGGAGGGAGAAATTCCAACTGCCATGGGGAGCAGTCGGTGGGGGGCACCGAGATCCCCTTTGTCCCTGAGGAAGGGACACGGAGAGGCCGGGAGCAGGCAGGGCCGCTGGGGTCAGGCAGGGTCGTGGCCGCTCACCGTGGGCTTCTCCCCCAGCTGCTGGGGAACTTTCTCCAGTGGAGCGGCATCTTCTCGAATAAGACCCTGCAGGAGCTGGCCATCGACGGCTTGCTGAACAGGTACATCCTCATGGCCTTTCAGAGCTCGGAGTGTGGCGACGACAGCATCAGGAAGGCCCAGAACGTGAGTCGGGCGGTGCACGGCAGCGTTTTCAGGGCACGCGAGTTCGCATGGGCTGTGTGTTTGAAGGGAGTTTCAGGACTTCGTGGAAATCCCTTTGCGTACTGGGCTCAGTGTGAAGTTGGCAGTCACTGTGACCACCCAGGTGGTTCCAGCCCACGCGGCCTTCTTTTCTTTTTCTTTTTAGAGAGAGGGGGAGGGAGAAAGAGAGGGAGAGAAACATCAGTGTGTGGTTGCCTCCTGCATGTCCCGCACTGGGGACCTGGCCCGCAACCCAGGCATGTGACCTGACTGGGAATTGAACCAGCAACCCTTCGGTTCGCAGGCCAGCGCTCAGTCCACTGAGCCACACCAGCCAGGGCACCCACGGCCTTCTTTACGTAAAGATTCGTCCTGTTGTGTCTGTGTATTTCCATCCGTACATCCATCTACCTCTGTCAGTGTTTTTATAGCTATTCATAGAAGTTTTAGTTTAAGAATAAGTTTTTAACACTTGAATTTGAATAAGTGCCTTTTTTCAGTGTTACTAAAGAAATAGTGTCTTTTCTCATGTGAGAAATGATTAAAACACTTTTTTTTCTTTTATTGATTCCAAATAGAGAGGGAAGGGAGGGAGAAAGAGAGGGAGAGAAACAGTTGTGAGAGAAACATCGATTGGCTGCCTCCTGCCCATGCCCCAACCGGGGATCGAACCCAAAGCCCAGGAATGTGCCCTGACAGGGAATTGAACCCGCAACCTTTCAGTTTGTGGGACAATGCCCAACCCACCGTGGAGCCATGCCGGCTGGGAAAAGAAATGATTTTTTTAATATTGTTTTTTCTACTTTATGTATGAGTTCCATAATTTGGTCTTTTTTAAAAATATTTTTTGAAACACAAAATTAAAACAAAGTTGCGCATGCAGTGCGGTTTTCCCCAGACGGCGTCAGGGTCTCGGACTGGGCGCCCTCCAGCCCTCCGGTGCTGCCGAGACTCTTTCCGGAAACGCGGGCGCTCCTCCCGGACTCCGACAGGGCCGTGGGTCCCGGAGGGGACTGGCGTTCACGTGTCCCCGCAGCCTCGAGCCCCGTGGCCACCGCCAGCACGCCGCCGGCAGCCGCGCTTGGCTGGCAGCAGGCGCCCGGGTCACCTCCCGCACCCGATGGTCCCATCTCCTTAGTCTCTTCCATGTGCAAGACTTGCTTCCTCAGTCCCAACCTTGACCTTCCCGACCTTGACGTTTTTAAAGGTGGTAGGCCAGTTTTTTGTGGAGTGCCCCTCAGATCGGGCGTGTCTGATAGTCTCATTAGATTCGGATTCTGCGTCTGTGGCAGATTCCATCAGCAGCAGTCCCTTCACATTGACGTCTGTGACCTTGTGACATGTCCCCTCGTTTTGGGGGAGCACCGTCTGACTTCCCGGCACGCCGTGCCCGGGCACCCGCCCGTGGCCGGCCTTCCGCCCCGGCCCCTGGGTTCTCCGCACGCTGGACTGACGCCCTGCCTGCTCGTGGGTCTGTCCTGCCCCCGGCCCTTTCGCCTGCTCAGGCTCTTGCCCTTGCTGCCCCCTTGGGGCTGCCCCGGGCCCCGCGGCGCCCGGGACCGTAGGCGGCGCGGCGTGTGGCGGTTAGACCGCGCGCACGTGTTCTCAAGTCCAGCGCTGCTGATACGGGAGAACCGGTTCATTCAGGGCCTTCTGGAAGACTGAGGAATGAAGCAGTTGGCTGTCAACACCCCTAATATGTTTATAGATTGGACAAACTATTTGTCTTTTGCTTTGAGTACCTCTCTCACGTGTTCAAGTAAAAATTCAGGTGTATGAAGGAAAACTGCATAGTTAATGTAGGTTGTAAAGGATATCCCTTCAGAATAATTAGCGCAAAGTCCAGTAGTGAGTCTTCTGGTTAAACGCAGGCTCCCCGTTGTCTAGACCCAGATGTTAGACACTCCGCTTCCTCGGTTTCAACTCTTTACTCTGCACCTTCTCCGCAGGTAATCAGTTGTTTCCCCAAGCAGTGGTTCGCGAATCTGAAAGGAGAAAGAACGATTTCTCAGCTAGAAAACTTCTGTCGATACCTTGTACACTTAGCAGACACGATTTATAGAAATAGCATCGGGTGCCCTGACGTGGAAAAGAGAAACGCGAGGTAATTCTTTGTGATCGCTTAATGAAACGGTGGCCTAGCCCTTACTTAGGTGTTAGATTCAGTATTATGAGAATGTTAAGTAGAGACGTTTATATTTTAAACTGTACATTGACTTAGTATTGGTAACATACCAAAAATACATATTCGTTTCTCTTTTTGTGGTTTTGCCTAATCTTTTTCGATAGGCTATTTTTGAAGGCATTACGAAAAGACTGCGGGTAAGCCCTGGAAAAGCCAGTCAGTGGGCCCGGAGGGCCCTGCGCGTCCCCCCAAGACGTGCGCTCTGCGTGGGGGCTCTGTCTCCACGTCAGAGACCCAGGGCGTCCCTGGGGCTTTTGGGGAGCAGCTTCTACATACTTCTTATCAAAGGCTGCCAGGAAAGAATGAATGAATTGCAATTTCTTTCTGTAGACATTGTTTTGGATGTTATGTTCATTTGGGATAAATCTCCAGCATAAAAAGTAAATACTGAAACTAGTACAATTTGAAAGAACTTTCTGTTTGAACATTGCATTTCATGTAGCCTTCCTACTAGAGTTTCAGTTTCATTTAAATCACACCATTCATCTCACCCCCCTTCCATGTAAAGGGACCTTATTTTTTAAAGAGGAAATTTGTTATCTTTTATGACAGAAAATTAAAAGCAAAGTAGGTAGTAAAAATTCTAGTGGTAAAATTCTTTGGCAGGTAACTTTGCTTTATATTTTAATTTCATCTTTGGTATTGGTTGTTAACTTATTGTCACTAACATTTCTTCTCAAGATGTTGTATTTTGTTAGATAAATTTTGTTTGCTTTTTAATACTGTTTTTGTTTGGAATTAAATATCAACAAATGGCCTTTACTTTCTACAGAAAAGAACTTAAGCACCTGCCGTGTGCAATGCCCATAAATAGTCCCCCAGAGGTGGCGGTCGCGCAGGCTGTAACCTGTCCCTGCAAGGTGCTCCCCTCGGTGTGTGCGCCCCGAGCGGCGCGGCTCAGTGTTAAAGCTGTCTGCTGCTCCCAGTGCGGCTCTGGGCCAGAGCATCTGCACTGCCTGGGGCCTTTGCTGGAGACCAGGCACTCAGGCCTGTCCCTCCCTCCTGACTCGATCACAGGGCCGCTGGTGACCTGCGTCTGAGCAGGGCGCAAGGTTCTGACCTTTGCCAAAATTGGAGGGTGGCTTACTGAGAGGAGAATGGCTTCCACTGGGAGGCTGAGGAACCAGGTTAGGCTTCACCATGCGCTCTGAGAAGTGGAAGTGACGCTGGGTCTCGCGGGGGTGGGCGGTGAAGGCCCACCCTCGGGGTCTCAGAGTGCGCCCCCAGGCTCCAGTTTGGTGACGGTTTGGTGAGCGACAGGGCAGGGCCCTGGAGTGGTTTGGAAGGGGGTTGCTTTTTTTTTCTTTTCTGGGTGTTGATGAAAATGGCTTCTCTGAATGAAATTTTAGGGCGTTTTTGTTTTTGAAAACAGATCTCTGTCTCTGGGCTAGTCATGTAAACAAACTTGTTTTATGCGCATAAATATGTATATTTTAAAATACAGCTTATCTCTCTTTTCCTTCTTTAAAAATGTATACTTGGAAAAATTGATTGCAAAACATCAAAAATGGTCATAAAGTTAATAACAAATTTTTCCTTTAGGGCTTTTGTACAAATTAATGAGATTCTGCTGCATTTTTTTTTCTCTTTTAGGGAAAACATAAAACAGATAGTAAAACTCCTTGCAAGTGTCCGAGCTCTGGATCATGCTACGTCTGTGGCAAATGACCACAACGTGAAAGAGTTTAAGTCTTTGATTGAAGGAAAATAGATCTGTGAGACTGAGAAGCCTGCTTGCTTTAATACCATTCCTAATGTATAAATTTTGTATATATGTAAAGTTTCTTAAACTGTACAATGGTTGTTGTTTTAATACAAAGAACATTAATATTCAATTCTGTGTCCTTAACTGCGGTTTCTCCGGAATGAAAAGGGGTTCAGAGTATTTCTAGGAAGTCGATGAATGTTTTCCTCACTGCCTGTCCCACTTGGGTTACAGAAGTGTTTTCTATGCTTATTCAGCTTAACCTCCCCGTTCGTTCTCTGTGTGCTGTCCACACGGTGTCAGGATGCCCCTCTCTCTGTGCCACCACGGAGGTCCTCTCACACTGGAAATTCGTGGTGTCTTTCTCCAGAGCAAGTCTTCTGATAGCAGAGAACTGTTCCGTAGCACACCGTCTTAGGAAAATCGCTCCACTGTGGAGCAAAGGGCTGGCAAGTGACCCGGTGTCCCCCCCCCCAGTGAGCAGTCGCTGCCGCTGTGCTGCCTTAGCCCTGCGAGCGGGCGTGGGCTTCGTCACTGGGCGCATGGTGTGCCTCCTTCCCCGGGTCGTCGCAGTCCACGTGGGTCTCCCGTGGCCCCCGCTGCGTGCAGCACAGGCTTTTAAAAGCACGTGGAAGTTTCCATTTTGGGAAATAATAGACCTGCAGTTCAGCTGCAGGGGTTCGGGTTGACTGTCCCTCTCGTTCATGATTTCGCTCCCTGGCCAGCTTACAAGTGCATGCATTTGAAGTTGGTAGTCTGTGCACTTGAACTCCCACGTGTGCACGTCACACATGCAATAAAGAACACGCCTTGCTGATCCGCCACACACCCAGGCACCCCAATGTCCACGGTCTTCTGTAGTGTTTATATGGCGCTGTAAGTATCCAGAGAACTTGTTTTAAAGTTTATGCCTTCTGATCTGTGATTTTTCAAAAGAGGAACTTTTTGGAATTAAGGACTATTGTTTGATAATTATATGTAATTAAGCTTTAGCCAAGCATTAAATTAATTTTCAATTCCATCCTTCGTTGTATTTGCTGGCGACTAATCTTAGTGACAGCATCTCAGATGAGTCCAACGCAGTGACTTCAGCACGTGTGGACCCTCGGTCAGTGCGGCCGGTGCCGGGGACAGCGCCATGCACTCTGACCGCTCTCTCAGCTTCCTGTCTGGTGTGGGGACACGGCTTGCACCTACGTGTTCATTCTGGGTGGGTGTTCTGTCACACCTCAGTGGCCGGCTGAAAGAATTAAAACGAGGACACTTATTTTCAGCTTGAGTGGAATAAAACAGACATGCGTACAGATGACATGCCCACCATTTGTCCTTAACTTCGTGTTTGTAAACCCAGAGACTGACTGCTTTTCCTCTCTGTGTTAAGGGTTCTTGCCGGAAACCTGGGGACTTCTTACCCCGTGAAGTGCGCCAGGCTCTCTCAGTTTCAGGCCCGGGTTTGGACGTGACACCAGGACCTCGATGGGAAGTGACTTGGGCGTAGACAAGTGGTCCTCATGCCCCCACCGGGAAGTTTCTGTTTCCGAAGTAGCCGGAGCATGTCCTTCGGAAGGGGGTTGTCGAAAGATAAGCTCAGAGGTGACATTTTAACAAACCCGAAGTTCTGTCTTCAGACTTTTCCTCTTGGAGCAGAGTTAACTCTTCGGGATTAACTTCAAAATAGGCGAGGCAGGTTTTTGGAAGGGAAGCTACCGAGACAGCATAAAGCCCGGTCGGACCAGTTACTGCTGCTGTGTGAGGTGACGGTGCCCGCCCAGGTCCCTGGTGAAGCCATGGCCTTCGGGGGCAAGCACCGGCAGCTCTGCCCGAGGGTTTGGCTCGGCCAGTGCGCCCGGCTGGGGTGACTGGCTGGTGTGTCCGTCCGCTGAAGTTGGGGAGCGGTCCCCAGCCAAAGGAAGGCAGGAGTGGGAGGGTGAATAGCCCACTGTCCGGCCCTCTGGGTAGCAGTCTGAGACAGCGTTAGGTGTACAAGAGGTTTATTGGAAAAAGGAGAGGGAGTGGGAGGGGGCTGGGCCAGCCTGAGGCGTGGGGTAAGTAGGGAGTGACCTGTGTGAGGCAGAGGGAAGGAATCCAAGATGGTTTCAGATGTGGGTGCAGATTGAACAGTTTCAGCAAGGCCAAGGGAACTCTCCACCCAAAGGCCCACTTCTGAGGGGTCCCAGGTCACCGGAGCACCCTTGCCTTGGCATGCCCACCAGCCAGCCTCTGCTGGAGCTCAGCTCCCGGGGCGTGGGGCGCAGGGCCTGGTGCCACTGAGGGCTCATCGCAGACCTGCGCGACACCATCACGTGTGACCACCCCGCTTCCTGGTCTCAGAACAGACACCTGCAGGTCATCTCCCAGTGGCTTCAGTGGACATGAGCAGCGTCCTGCTGGGACAGCCTTGTCACCCAGAGCTGGCCAGGACCACACCAGCTTGAAGCAGGCCCCTTCCTCATGAGGGTAGACTGATCTGTGGAACTCCCTAACTTTTTTAGAGCCAGGCTCATTGAAGTGTAACTTATGAGCAGTAACATTGAAGTTATGCATAAGTCCAATGAGTTTTGACAAGAGCCTAAACATTTTGTTTTAAATGCTAATTTTCCTTGAAATCATGAAACCCTCCTAAAAATAGTGAAATGGTGGAGAGCCCCAAAATACAGCATGAAAATGGAAGCTGCTTACGGCGGTGGCTCTTCGTGGTTACGGGGGCTCCTCCTGTCTGATCCGGGTGACCCGGGGGTCAAGGGAGTGTTGCCACCCACTGGCGGGGACAGAGACCATGTGGCCTTGATGTAGGCCATGAAAAGGAGGAAAATCAGAATTTCTACATGGAGTGAGAACAGTGAGGAATGTCTGAATCGAGAGGCCTCTGACATCAAAAGGCCATCAACTCTGGAGGGCACCCTGAGGTGCCCTGTGGGGATTGGGTGCATGGCTCCCGAGCGCGGCCTCAGCTGTTCAGCAAAAGCAGGCAGGCTAGAAAGACCCTGCGGGTTGGTATCACTGGGCGCCGTGTGGCCTGCTCAGACCCCCCACCCTGTCACCCTGACCCAGCACGGGCTTGGAGGTCTCTCGTGCAGCACAGTGACGATGACCAGCGTCGCGTCTCTCAGGACACATGCTGTGGCCAGTTACAAAGATTGTAGGGAAATACACCTCGTATCTGGTCCTTCGGGAGTCAAAGCACATGATAAACCCTAAAGGATTTGGCAAGCCTTTGTCGGCTACTTTACAAGAACACTGACCACAAATGCTTATGGAGACGCCTGCTGCCTGGGGACCGAGCACTGGCCTGAAGAGGGACATCCTGCAGCTCTACCAAGGAGCCGTCCCTTTGTGTACTTCCTACCAGGCCCCCGCGGACCCTGGTCTGAAGGTCAGCTCCAGCCGTGTAACCTGAAAAAGCCGTTCACGGTAATGGGGTCAGACTGTTAACCTCCAATTCACCAAACATTTTCTAGCATTTTACAATAGATAAGGAAATACAGGCTGTAAGGAAAAGGCAGACATGGCAAACATCTGTCAAATCCAGTCCTGTAATGTGGCATTATGTTTATTTATTGGTTGGGATAGTCATTAATCATTTCTAAATTAATAAATCCTAGCTGTAGTTCACTGGGGACATAGTATTGGATTGGGCTGTTTCTGACCTATAAAAATGGCAATTTCATGTTTCAACCTGATAGAATTTGCCTATAGGAGAGAGAGAGAATTTGGTTGAAAATCAACATGGGTAGATCAGGGCGTTCGCTTTAAACTCGTTGAAGCCGTTGCGGCGGCTGTGACGCCCCCCTGGGGCTGTCTCAAGGGTCGAAAGAGTCAGCTGTCCCTGGAGGCCCTCAGAGCTCACGCAGACGCTTGCGTGCCACTGTGCTGAAAGCTTGTCCAGCTATTTTCAAGGGTAGTGCACAAGGAAGTATAAGTAAGAAATGGACCCCCCCAAAGTGACCCTTACATTTTCAAACCTTGGGCTTGTGCTTATTTCATGAGAAAATGGTCCATTTTGAAAGGATTAGGAAAAGCTGTGGCCCTCTGATGACTCTAGGAGTGAGTCCTGCTTACCCTCCACCCCTTAACATTTAATTGGAGAAAATAAAATCCCATTCTCACCCACTCCCATGTAGTTTTCTCTGTCCAATGCAGTCTCCAATGGAAATGGATTCTTCTGGAAAGAAAAACAATCATGGACCAGAGGATTATCTTAATATGAGTTTAATACTGAGGCTGCTTCAGTAACCACTACCGAGAGCAAACAGTTTTTCTGGGGAGATAGGGCTGAGTGAGAGAAACGCCCTTCGGTTCTCAGAACGGAATGTACCCTGGAAGAGAAGCGGCCTCTCCTGATGAATGGCGACCTCTTTAGTATCCTGAAACCAGGCTGAGCCCGGCTTCTCTAAGATGGACGAGGAACGATTAACCAAGCCACGTGACAGGGCCTGCAGGGGGAAATGATTTTGTGCACGACACCAAATTTAAATTCTGCTTCTGCTGTTACCACAGAAGCACTAAGGGGAAGAAAAAGCAGGCAAGAGGAAACGATTTCTCAAGCGCTGGGTCCTTGAGGTTTTCGATTCCTGCTGAGTCTGCTGGTTTTGACTTCATTGCCACGCTTAGAGCTACTAACAGTGAGAAGTCGTGGGGCCCCGCGACAGCCAGGGAGATGTAGCAAAATGGGGACAAGATGAAGGGGCTGGGTGCCTTCAGTCACTGGATTCCACAGCCGGCAGAAGCTGTGGCCATTAAGTGACAATGACAGCTGCCTGGCCCTCGGACGGACCCGGGGTTGGTGACTTCCCAGTCACCACCCTGCGTCCAGGTGAGCACGCTTTTCTACAGCGCTCCCGAGAGCCCCAGGGCACCCCAGAAGAAGAGGCGACCACAGGGCTGCTCCAGAGCAGGCACGAATTTTCCTTCCGGGCGCAGGCCCGCACGCTCAGAATGACACCATGGACAGCTCTCCAGGCCCCGCCCCGCCCCTCGCCCCACCGGCGGGCGGGGGCGCCGGGGGTGGTCCTGACACCCCGCCCCCAAGCACGGATCCACACTCCGCCCGCCGAGCTCTTCCCCAGAGTCACTCCCTTAGCTCTGAGGGGCCCACGCGCGGTCCAGGCAGGACTCTCCTCCGTCCCCGGCACCCCCAGCGGCGGGACCTGCAGCTGAGGCCTGGAGACAGACGGGCCGCGGCGCACCGAGCGGCCCGCACTCCACCGGCGTCCGGCCTGCCGGGGGCTCCGAGGGGGCGGGGCGTCCCTCTGGCGCCCCGCCCCTTCCCCGCGAGGGGCGGGCCTTCCGCCCTGTGCCGCGGTGCAATGCGGAAGAGATGGGCCTGCTGGAGAGGAAGTGACGCTTCCGGCGGCTGTGGCGGCGGCGGCTGCGGGAGGAGGAGGAGGAGCCGGAGGTAAAGGTGAGCGAGCCGGCGGGGGGCGGACGCGGCCGCGGCCAGACCTACCGGCAGCCGAGTGCGCGGGTGGCCGCTTCCAAAGGTAATGTCCGCGGCCGCAGCCGGGCGGAGCGGTGAGGGCGCCGCGGGCCGCCTGGAGCGCGGGCGGGCGGGCTGAAGGAGACCGCGGGGTGCGCTGCACCGCCGGGCGGGGGCTGTGGTGACAGCGGCTGTCAGCCGCCCGCGGGACTGGACCGCGGGCGGTCCAGGCGTCGTGGACGCCCTGGGCTGCTCGGCGCCTCCGTCCATCCCCCTGGGGGGAGCCGCCTTCCCAGGAGCCCCGGTCAGGTCCGTGTCCCGGTCGTGACCCGGGTCAGGGCGGCGGAGGATCCTCTCCCTCCTCCCCAACCCGGCCTTTGCCCCCGAGAACCGGCTTCGGGTTCCCGAATGGGTTCCCTTTCCACGGAGCGGCGGCCCTGAAGAGGGAAGCGGATAGATGCCTTCCCGCGAGGAGCGCTCAGAGGTGCCGCGTGTAAACACGCCGCGCCCGGAACGTGGAGCGATCGATAAAACCCCCTCTCGCCCGCCCGGGAGCCGGGAGCTCTTCCTCTCGCTCCCGGGGGAAACGAGGGGGCGACTCGCCTCCTCCCACCCGCGGGGAGGCCCCGGCGCCGCGCAGCCCGGCGGCGGGGGACCGGCGGCCGCATCTGCTCTGCTCGCTCCCGCAGGCCGCCCCCGCGCGCCAGGATGGCGTTCAGCAAAGGGTTCCGCGTCTACCACAAGCTGGACCCCCCGCCCTTCAGCCTCCTGGTGGAGACGCGGCACAAGGAGGAGAGCCTGCTGTTCGAGTCCGGAGCCGTGGCCGTGCTCTGTAAGTCCTCGCGCCCCGGCCCGGCGGCGGGGGCCGCGGCCCGGGAAGACCCCGCCCGCCGCGCCCGGGGGTCGCGCTTTATTTTATTCTCTTTCGATCAAGCCTCGTTTTGTCTTCAACTCGCGTCTTCTTTTCCTGCCCTTGCTGCAGGTTTTTGCCGGGGAAGGGGTGGGGGGAGCGGGGGGCGGGGTGGACGCAGGTCTTGGTGGCCGGTGTTTGCTTTAATTAGTGGATTGCGCTGTTGCTTCTAAAAAAAGGATTCTTTCAAAAAATGTTGCTGCCGTTTATATCACGTCGCACAGACCCACCGAATGGCTTGCTCACGTTCTCCCCTGTCGCGAACAGAATTTCTCATAGGTCGGCCGTAGTAACGACCTGCAAGACTATTTATTTAATCCTTTTGGAGTGTCTTCGGGTGAGGACCTTCTGTTTTCGTTCAGAGAATTGTAAACCGTTGTTAAAATTTCATGTGGAACGTGTGATTGGTTTCGTAGCATTTAAACTTATTTTGATAGTCTGTTTTAAAGAAAAGCACACCGCATCACACACACACACTCACAGTAGGTCGGTAATGGTTTGGGTGGTTTTGTGGGGAAATGCATGACATTAAAAATAAAAAGATTAGTTGCAAGATTAAATTTCTTTCGTAATATAAGGTTTTGTCAGTCAGAAAAGTGCGATTTGAGGTCACTTGAAATGTGATTGTGTTTTTAAAAGTGTTCTAGTGCTAACGGCCTCCTTTGTCACGTTTTTGCTGCGCAGGGCGCAGAGCAGAAGGGCTGCCTGTGTTCTAAGAAACAAGCATTAACAATACGGGTTGTGCTCAGTCAGCATGGGCTTCACTCCCATCGCCTTTTATACTTAAATAACCAAAACATAACAGGCTGTCATTAATTTGCATAGTGTAATTCTTATACTGATGAATTCTTAATTTTAAATATTCAGGGAAAATGTTTGATTTCGCATGTGAAATATTTTTCAGCTGCTTGTGTGTTTGGTGACATTAGCTGATTTTCTCATTTGTCAAAGTTCTACGTGTTTCTCTTACTGTGGTTCCTGGGAGTGACAGGAAACCAGACTCTCAGCTGCGAAGTACGCGCTGTCTGTAGTTCTCAGGGGGCTGCTGTGCGTCACCCGAGGTCAGGAAACCTAAGGGCGCATACTAATACTTCCAAACCTCCAGCAGCCTTCTTTTATGCCAGAAAACAATTTTTAAAAAAATCATTAACAGAGAAAAATAAAAAATAAAAAAAATTAAAAAATCATTAACATACATTTTAAGGAAAAAGAATATCAAAAATACTCTCTTAACTATTCATTAATTTTGCTTATTTCATTAGAGCTACACTATGTAAGTAATTCTTTTGGGAGAAGAAAAATGTTTGAATATTGCCTCTCTGTAAAGCTAGCGTAAAAAGATGTGTAATCTCTTGGGTGTGCTATTAGCTTTCCTGTTATAAACTTCACAGCAATACTTAAAATATTAATGTTTAAGAGCTAACAGACCTTTTTATAAGGCATTTGGGTTATAAAATTAATTTGACTTCCGTCTGGAATCATGCCACGGTGCGTGCTGGGCTGTGGCGTGTTCACTTTCAAAGCCTTCCTGTTTTAAAGTGCCTTCTGCGGCCGGGGGCTGGGCCTGGACCACACCAAGCCGTCCTCCTCATCTCCAGCAGCCCCGCCCCTGGAGTTTCTGTGTGTCCATCGGCAGAGACTCCTGACACATTTTTGACAGTAAACGGAGGTATCACCCCATTTCCCAGTACGACGAAGTGCAAACCTCCACTGCTCATCAGGCTTGCCCCTGCCCTGTTGGCCAGTGTTGGCCCCTTGAGGGGAGCTCTGCCGTTTCCTCAGTGCTTCCCCATAGCGCCGTGCTTTTCCAGCCTTCATCATGCTGTTCCTTGTGATGCCCTCGTTCTCCAGGGCTGCTAGAATGCCCCTCTCCGCCTTTCTCAGGCAAGCCTGTTAGTACCTTATTCCTGCCGGAGAGCCTGCCCTGCCCACCCTTCCCGCCCACTCTTAGGTCTTCCTTCCTTTCCTTCTAGAACTGCCTCTGTGTCCCTAGCCCCGCGCTCTATATGCTGGTCTTGGTGGTCTCTGCAAGCTTGTGGGCGGTGTTTTTCTTGAAAGTCGATGGTGAAAGTGACCCTACCAGGCCTCAGACTCTAGCTGCCCGGCTTTGAAAAGTCAAAGTTTAAAAAATTAGACATCTTGGGCAGTACCTATTGTTGAGGATTGGCAGTCACTGAATTATTTTGGGTTATGCCATAAGTGCCATAAAATACCCAACACGAAATCTTACCTTTCGTATTATATGCACATATCAAAAAATGGGGTGTAAGGGAAAATACAATGAAAATAATCTCCGGTCATGGATCCTCTTAGGACTAAGTACCCACTCACGCAGCATCAGGACCCTGTCTTTGGGCTGATAGGATTCTGAGCTTAAATCAGTCCTGGTGCTGTGACTTAGTCATTACCATCACCTGGGGAGGTTCTTTTTTACAAATGCTGGGGCTTGGCTTCAGCCACAGGGATTCTGATATAATGAGGTTGGGATGATAATTTCTGAGCAAAGTTTACATAGGCCTTTCTGTGGTAGATCATGGGGTAACGTTAGCTTGCAGATTTATTGAAAATAACTGCGTTTCCAGAATTATAATGCTATTAGTGTTATTACGGGGCCAAGAGTGAGTCTTCCCGAACGCACAGCCTGAACCGGCGCTGACGCTCCTGCTGCCCTTGCCTATGGCACTGCCACACGCTGGGCCTGCGTGCCGGTGTCCGTCAGGACGCAGGCTCCTGGAGGAAAGGCCGTGTCGGGTCCTCTCTGATCCCTCATGCCACTGTGGAGTTTTATTCTCACTTGTGGGAGACGTGGTTACGGAATAAGTGCACAGGGGGGGAAGACTAACCTTCACTAGACAACAGGGTTGACAAAAATGTCCTCTGTCTGATTGGTTGCTCTTGCATGTCCCCAGCTGATGAACCTGGGTCACAACCCGGGCACATGTCCTGCCTGGGATTCGAACCTGCGACCTGTTGGTTCACAGGCCAGCCAGCGCTCAATCCACTGAGCCACACCAGCCAGGGCTGCACTGTCCTGTATTTGAAAGTAGATACCTTTTCCTATAAAATTGATTTTCTATCTATTAAAGAATTACTGTTTGTGCTGTTTATATAAAAGACATATATTGTTTGGACTTGTTTATGAAAATACTAGTGGAAATGGCTATAACCACATCACGAAGCTCTTTCTGAAATGCCAGTTAAAAATGATGAATGTTGTTTATGACTTGTATAAATACTATTAACAGTTTGTTCTAAAATTACTTTTCTTTCAGTAGAGAATAATTTTATTGATTTCTTTTTATTGCATTTAGTTATTTAAAAACCCTTCTGTTTTCACACTGTGCCCTTTTTCAGTATTACTCATTTAAAAAGACAATGAGTCCATGCAGCCTGCAAACTCGATGCCTCTGCAGCAGGGTCAGCGCAGCAGCGGGTCATCCGCAGCTGCGTGCTGGGCCTGAGCCCGGGCGAGCGGCAGGTCGGAGTTGCACGTGGCCCGGAGAAGACACTCACTAGCTCTCTGGGGGGCTCCGTTTTCTTATTCCACGTACAGTTGTAGACACGAAAAGGCCAGGTAGCCAGTCAGACACAGACATGCACTAAATTCACAAGCTGTCTCCCTTTTCAAACCATTTCCTGCTTTTTAATGATTAAATAATGAGTAATTAAGGAGAAAGTCAACACAGGGGAAATGGAAGATGATTTGGTCACCTGTTTAAAAGATAGGGACATAGGGCGTGTAAGTTCCTCTTAAAACTGGAGCTTCTGTTCTCTGGGTGTCACATGACGAGGATCACTTGCCTTCGCTGGCAGGCGGTGAAATTATTTTCAGGCTTTCCAAGGACCGTGAGTTGAGTCAGATCCGTGCCCAAGTTGTACCCTTTGAGGCCACACCCCTTAACTCGAGCCCCGGGTTTACTCCAGGTTGTCCATCTGAGGTCGTCTACCCTATTTCTTCTTTTGTCCTGGAAATATGAGCTGTAAAACTATAGGACAAGATTCTGGAGGTCTTTGTCACAGAATTGTAACTATCCTGCCTTTCCTACGAAACTGCACACCATAAAGGAGAAATAATAGTGAAATGTAGTGCCATTTGCTGGCTGCCTTCCCTGCCAGTCGCAACCTTAAGCTAGGTTCCTGCCTTAACTTCCTGGCCGCACAGTGTCTCTGGGGTGTCCGGAAGTTTCTCGCAGCAGCCCTAGGCCGTAGCTGTGTGTGTTACACAGGTCCAAACGAGACATTTCTGTCCTAGCAACTTTAGTAGTCGTTTGAGAAACATGCAAACGCAGTAAGTTGAACATAATCTGTCTCCTTTGTAAATAACCACCGTTATTTACTAATGGAATATGTGTGTCTGTTGACCATTGGACTGCTTTTCAACCTTGGAATCCCATTGGACGGTGCACCCTCATCTCCTGGTCCATGCCAAGTTGTCCTAGCATCCATTGCAATCCCAACCTCAGAAAGACATTATGGCCACCGAGGGCTACACTGCACCCTAATGTGAGGCTCGGACACAGCCGGCCCCTCGTTTGGCAGTGTCCACCACGTGCTGAGTGTCTCCATGGTGCCTCCCGTGTAAAGTACCCGCAGCTCTCCCGGGACTTCTTTGACGTGTCCTGGAGCATCTCAGCATGCAGTGCAGTGCAGGAGACCTGGCGCCAGCCCTGCTGTGTTCCGTTTAATACTCTGGTCACACATGTGGCAGCTGAGGCTCGGAGAGATGAAGCAATGGCTGCAATGGCATCGTCCTGCTGTTTGATTTTCTCTGCGGTAACTGCTGCTTGTGCTGTTGTCGTTTGGGGTGTGGGGCACTGCTGAACAGAAAGGGGTGCCCGTGAGAGACTGAAGTTGAGGGTGGAATTGATAGCATGTCCTAATGAGGGAGCTCTTAAACTAGCTGTGTTTTTGCTGCGGCTAGGAATGCAGTCGGGGGAGCCATGGTTTGATTTAGGGTGGACGAAGTAAAATGTCAGCTTCTAGAATTTTGGCTGACAAGTGTCGTAGGCGGTGGTGAAGAGCAGTGTGCTTAGTTTTTCCTTTTTATTTAATTGCCAGGTGCTGCCCATCCCGCTGACTGCCTTTAGATGAGTTGTAGCGTCCTATCTTTTTAACCAGAATTTTCAAGTTGACAGAAATGACTTTATATAGTTGGCTTTTTCTGCACAGAAATGATGAAATTTAGACTTGTATATCACTTTATGTGAGGGTCACAAAAATTCGTTTTTGTTTTGTAAATAAATTTTTTAAAAAGATTTTATTTATTTGTAGAGAGGGGAAGGGGACCAAAAGAGAGGGTGAGAAGCATCAATGTGTGGTTGCCTCTCCCGCGCCCCCTACTGGGGACCTGGCCCCGCAGCTCAGGCACGCGCCCTGACTGGGAATGGAACTGGTGACTCTTTGCTTCGCAGGCAGGTGCTCAATCCACTGAGCTACACCAGCCAGGGTTCTTTTGTAAATAAATTTTGGAATGTTCATAATTAACACACATATCTTAAATGCCAACTTAAATATCAACACTCAGAAAGTAACCTCCCTCTCCCACTCTGGTCTGGGCGGCAGGACTAGCCTAAGACAGCAGGCCAGTCAGTGGTTCCCACTTGCTTTTGGTTTTTACCATGGAGCTCTGCTAGGAGGAAATAAAAGATGACGAAATTTCTCTCACTGAACAGCGAAACTCCACTATGAGACCTTTTATTACATGATTTAAGATCTATCAGACATTCTAAATTGTCCTATAAAATATTTTAAAAAATACAGCCCAGGTCTATAACAGGATATTCGCTTCTGTCCATGATGGTGTAACTGAATTTACCTTCGTACCTTGAAAGACAACAGAGAAAATTTAGGAAGGTTTTCAGACATGGAACAACAGGCGGCTCAGGGATGAACCCAAACAGAGCCTGGCAGTCTCCCAGAGTGGAGGAGACAGAAGGGACCAGGCATGTTCTCAGGCAGCTGGAGTTCTCAAGGCCCCAGAGAGGAGAGAGCTGCACAGAAAGCTGCAGGGATGTGCAGAGGGTTTTACTGGGGACTTCAGCTGCATGCGGATCTGTCCACGTGTGAGGAAGCTACTGGAGGCTACTGGAGGCAGGGAAAGAACCACCAAAAAAGGAGCTGGCGGAACAATTCCCGGAGCTCACAAAGAACAGGAAATAATTTGTGTTCTAACCACTCAGGATGCATCAGTCTTGCAATACTTGGGGAATTGGGTTGAATTCTCAGAAGGGTATAATTGCTTTAGTAATGAGGCAGAGTAGCCCTCAATGGGATGCTGCCCTGGCCCTGCCTGACGTTTTAAAGCAAGACCCAAAGGGATCAGACTGTTTCCAAATAACTTTATCCCAGAGCAAAGTGTAAGAATATAAGAATGCTAAAAATACATGTGCACACAGGTGTGTTGAGAATTGTCCAGCCATGGACTATGAAAAATAGAGACATTTATTGAAGAAACATTGTACATAGAACAATGACGCTTCAGTCCCCTCCAAAGTAGGCACCTTGGACCGCACACGGTCGCCATCAGGTGCCCTGTCGTATTTTCCTGAATCTCATCGACAGTCTGAAATCTCTTCCCTTTCAAAGGTGATTTTAGTTTTGGAAAAGCCTTAAGTTGCAGGGCACCAAATCTGGGCTGTAAGGAGGCTGAGTCATGTGGGTGATTTGATGTTTCATAAAAAATCTCTGCACAAGATGTGATGCATGAGCAGGCATATTGTCCTGATGAAGCTGCCAATCACCAGTTGCCCATAGCTGCAGCCTTCTGAATCATCCGAATAGTTTCCATGGATGAATGTTCAAGCTTAATGCAAAATTGGATGCAGACTCATTACTCTACTTGCTCATTTTGAATGTGGTGGCCACACAGTACACACGCTCACTCAGTGGCTTCTACTGCCCCCACTGACTAATACAGTGAAGTCTTCATTGTTCACGCATGTGCATTCCAGTCCACTCGCCTTGGCTGCTAGGTTACATTGATGTCACACAAACCATTCTTCTTATATCAGCAGTGGCCGGACTCTTGCTGGACAGACGTCATGGATATCCACTATTCAACTCTGTAACATTCACAGTGTCTGGCATTCAATTAAAAATTACATGTGTGCCCTGGTCCGGTAGCTCAGTTGGTTAGAGCGGGCCCCCACCCCCAGGCCTGCAAGGAACCAAGCGCACAGCAGGAGGTGAGTGACAGGTGAGCTTGCATTGCCACCTGAGTTCCACCTCCTGTCTCCACCCCCCACCTCCCCTGTCCCTGGAAAAACTGTCTTCCACGAAACTGATTCCTGTTTCAAAAAGTTAGGGGACTGCTGATACACTGAGGTTGCGGGTTCCAACCCAGTGAGGGCACATACAGAAACCGATGTGAATGCATAACTAAGTGGAACAGCAAATCAGCGATTCTCTCTCTCTCTCTGAAATCAGTGAGTGAAGAGCTAGATTACCACGCATGCAAAGGAGCAGGAAAATAACGACACCGGCTGGAAAGAGGAGCTGCTTTCCCGTCAAACCAGGAGCTGTCTCCCTTTGTAACAGGGCATGGAGAAAGCCCATTTCTTCAGACTGTCACCTGCTCGTGCCTGACAGAGCATGCGTAGCCAGTGTGGACGCTCGTTTTGTTGGGGATGGTTACCCCGCGTTACCGAAGCCAATACTGAGACTCACTCAGCTTCGCGTTGTCTCAGACTCCCTTTGCCTATTTCCTTTGAACCACCGCGTGACCTTTAAAATGGGTTTTAACTGACTAGAATTTAAAGTCTGTTTATCACCACAGTGTAATTTCTGCAGCCCCTTCCCTCCTCTTTTTTCCCTGTTTTAAATCAGAAGATAACACTAGTTAAATGCTGAGATAGGATTTGTCATGGCTCCGATGAGGAACGGTCAGTGTATCGGATTCTTTCCTCTTCTCTGCACAGAATGAATTCAGACTTAGGGCCCCTTGGCGACGAGGCGGAACGCCTCAGGAGCTGCAGGTGGAGGAGGAGACGGCGTGGACTGGTGGGAGCCTCGCGGAGCCACGGGCAGGCTGGGGCAGAGCCGCTGCTGTGCACGTCCTTCCCTGTCGGCGCTGGTAGTCGCCGGCACGCCGTGCAGCGGTGCCTTATGTGCTGGGGGGGCCCGGACTGCAGTCAGTGCGTTTGTCCCACCCGCCCAAAGTCACCGTGTGCGCACAGACGCAGGAAAATGCACCCCAAATGAGGAGAAAAGTCCGTCTGTAGAGACAGATGCTAAAATTGATACAGAGACAGTAACACAGCTATTGTAAGTGTGCTCCATATGTTCAAGTAGAGGAAAGAATAAGTGTATTAGGGAGAGACATGAAAAAACATGAAAGACCCAAATTAAACTTGTATGGATGCTAAGAACGATATCTGTAGTGAAAAAACACACACTGATAGGGATCAAGAGACTAGACACTGCAGAACAAATGATTGGTGACTTCGAAGACATACAGTGGAAACACAAAAACTCTGAAGTAAGTAAATAGAGCATCCGTGGGCTGGGGACAAGCTCCTGTGGCCCCATGTCTACGTGTCATTGGAATACTCGAAGAAGGTGGTGGAGCAGAAAAACATTAGAAGAAATAACAGCTGTCAGTTTTCCAAATTTGATGAAAACTATAAACCAACAGATCCCAGAAGCTAAATGAGCCTGAGCAGAAGAAGCATGAAGTGAACTACAAATACCCAAATACATAATCAGGTTGCTTCAAACCAGTGATACTGAAAAAAGTCTTTAAAACAGCCAAGAAGTAAAAGATATATGTAGAAAAGAAAGAATGTACCGATGAGGTAGACTTTTCTTCAAAAACGGTCCAAGCCAGGGGACATGCAGCAGCATCCTTAAATTGTGGAAGGAAGGGAAAAGAACTATCCATGTGGGATTCTATACCCAGAAACGGAGACTCTGAAGACTTGTTCAGATACTCAAAAGCTGAACAAATAGGAGCCAGTTACAGTGGTTAGCAGTTTAAGCAGTGTTGCTCCTCTTTGTTTCCACTGCCGACATTTTCAGAAAGTCTGTGCTGGCGAGTCTGGGTCCGTGCCATTCTGCTCACGCCGTAGAGTGGGACGCGCGCCTGAGATCGGGGCTGGCTTCGCGATCAGCGCGCCGGAAGGAGGCGGAGCTTTTGAAATTGCGTGTTATGTATTTACTGGTGACAGGCAAATTTAAATGTGCTTGAGTTTTTAAATAAGTATTTGCAGTCTATCCTTTTCTATTAAAATAGGTTTTGCCAGCGTAAGCCCTTGTTTTCCTCTGTAACGTTATGTAACAGTGCAGTGCTCACCGTGGAGCGCGTTTCACAGCCCCTGGACTGGTCCGGCGTCCGCGAGTGAACTGGCGGGTGGAGGGCATTAACTCTTCCTGGTCAGTCGGACACTTTCTAATTTCTCCTTCAGTTCCGGCTGAGAGAATTTACGTGCCCTTTAAATTCCTGGATGGTTTCGAGAAAGCAGAGTCAGAGAAAAGAAATAGGAAACAAAACAGTTCTTATTAAGTTATTGGCTTAAACATTAAGTATTTTTATATATTTTATACTTGTTAAAATATCCTCTTCAATTTTGTTATCATCTTCATAATGTAACTTTTAATATACAAAGCGTATTTACTTATGTAAACTAGCTCTTGGCAGTAGATATCTATTATGGGTTGCGTTCCATTCTTTGCACTGGTAGGCTGTAGGGTTGCTGCGGCCTGCTGAACGCCTTACTGAAGCGCATGCGGACACAGTCGGTTAATGTCGTGTGGGCCACATGGGAAGTGCGGGCAGGACGCATCCTGTCGTGACGTAGGTGCTTGCATGGTTGTGCGTTAGTGCTGATAGCGGTCTGTCCATGGTCAGCACCGGTCATGTCCCTGGCCTATCGTTGAACAATCTCACCATTTTCTGGGAGAACAGAGTAGAAAGTCTAGTTATCAGATTGGTGGTAGCTTTTGCAGAGTTGTGTGGGATCGATACGGAGCTGGGTAGAATGGCTATTTATTTTGGACAGCACAGTTGAAACCCGGCTGTTTTTCGAACAGGTATGGGTTTAGAGCCCCCCAAATGCACAACTTGATGCATGTTACTGTGGACATACCCATGCTCCCACCACCAGGTCGAGACCTAGAGCGTTGCTGCTAGCTGTCCAGAAGATTTTCTCTGCTTCCTCTCAGCTCTCTCCACTGTGACCCACCCAGATGACCACTGTTCTGACACTTACCTCATAGATTAGTTTTATCCGGGTTTAAACTTGGCAGAAGTGGAGTCTGTGTTGTGCTGTGTCTGGCTGCTCTCGCTCAGTGCCCGCACGGAGGCCATCCGTGGTGCAGCAGGTGGCGGTAGCGTGCCCGTTGCTGCTGCTGCGTAGTGTTCCTTCGCCGGGCTGTGCCAGGGTCTGCTCCGCGGACACTTGCTTTACTTCCTGTGTTTCTCACCGTGAGCGACCCTAGTGGGAACATACTTGGACACGTTTGCCGGTGCACATATGCACACATTCCTTTTGGATGTATTTATGACTCTGTTGCCTGGAACTTTCTTACCTCCACTTTTCATTTGGTTTACTTTCTGTTAATTCTTCAGGTTTTAGCTCACAGGTCACTTCTGCAGAAAATTTTTAAAGCATTTTATTTATTTATTTTCAGACAGAGGGGAAGGGAGAAAGGGAGGGAAACATCAGTGTGTGGTTGCTTCTCATGCGCCCCCTACTGAGGACTTGGGGACTGTGCATGCGCCCTGACTGTGACCTTTTGGTTCACAGGTGGGCACCCAATCCAGGGGACACACCAGCCAGGTCAGGAAGACTTACATCAGGTGGTTGCAGTCTGTGGGTCGCCGTCATAGTGCCCGCCACAGTTTCTAGTTCTGCATCTGCGTGATTATGGAACGCCTGTCTTCCTCACAGAAGGTGTTGGGCACTGACTTCTTGTTGTTGGGTCCAGGTGCATAGTAGGCTTTCAGCAAATCCTTGTTCCGTGAATGAGTGAAAGGTTATTTTTGTTTTGATTTGTCACCGAGATTGAAATGTGTAGTTTAAGTGGGACATTAATGTGGATAGTTTAATTTCTTTCAGCTGGAATTTTAATTACTTAATTATACAAAGAAAACTTTTTCCTTGTAAAATAATTCTTCCCTTTGTTTATGATGAAATGGAAAACGGCTTTCCTGCCGGCCAGTTCTTCGGTCTTGGGTGAATCACCTACCCTCCAGCCATTCCCTCTGAGGACCAGCGGCTCGTGCCGCAGGGCGGCTGGGCGCCTCTGCCCGGAGGCCCTGTGGGTGTGCACCCAGGGCCGCTGGCATGCAAACCTGCTGACCACAAACTGCATGTGTGCAACCACAGGCAAATTGTGAGTCTAGGAAGGTTGTGCTCGGCCGCGAGTTGTTTCCACATTCTCATGAACTTCCTCTTCCGCTTCAGCTAGAGAAAGACAGTCTGTTCCCCATCTGGAGGGTCTGAGCCACAGCAGAATGTGGACATTGGTTAGCAGGCTCTTTGCTTTGTAGCTTATTGTTTAGTTTGAATTGCAGTTCATCAGACGTTTGAGAAGTTTACATTTAAATTTCAGACTCAAAATACCATTTAAGTTAAAAACAAATGGCTTTTTAACTATCTGATGGTCTTGGGTAGGCAGTTAATTTTGTTCCCTCCCATTCAGCTGGGGGGCACGATGCAGGTGTGGCCGCCATGTGTCCGCTGCTCTGCGTTTCACGAGCCTCCTTGTTGGGGACAGGATTCGTGAACATCAGGAAGCTGTGTGATTCTGTTTGCACCTGGATTTCCGTGGTCTGATCTTAGGCTTCCCTACTTGCCTCAAGTTCTCAGGTGAGAGGGGCGGTGTAAGGCAACAGTGCTGAGTCACGCCGGTTGTGTCACGTGACGGAGAGCTGGCCTGGTCGCCACTGCAGCGAGCACAGGCGTCTACCACTGCGGCAGGGGACGGTCAGTATAGGCTGTTCGGACGTGATTGGGAGCAGCTGATGTGCTTACCCTCTCGAGTGTTTTCCACTGTCTGTGCATCGATCATCTCTGCAGCCTCTACTTCCGTTACTGCCCTGTAGCTTTAACAGGAAATGGGGGCTGGGCCTGCCTTCAGTCATGAATTAGTTCAATTAAAATAACTTGGAAAGCATGCGCCAAGCTAAAATGATGAGTGAGTTAAGTTACTGGAAGTAAGCTGTAGAATATCCCTACCTCATGGCTTTAGGTAGGTATATAAATATCTCTTAATCTCTTCTGTGATGAGCAGAGGAGCTTATTTTTTTCCAAGGATAGTTTCAGCTTAGTAGATATTAAAGCTTAGTTATTTAGGATGAATGTAAGGAAAACATTTATGACAGAGTACAGCAGTGTTGCTCCTTTCTGGGTTTCCATTCTGGAATGGCCAGGTCTTCTCCATTCCCAGTTTATTACATCTGCAGGATTCGACGACCACACGGTAATCTGGAGCAGGCAGGTGATGGGACTGTGGCGTCCTCAGGCTCCGCCCCCTTCCTGCTGCTCCCTTTCCGTTGTGGACTTGCAAATACTTGTTGCTCTTTTATTTGAAATTTCACTCTGCAACCCTGCTCATGTTCGCGAGGAGTAGATAGAGGGCCTTCCGACGGCCCGCTCTAGTGACGCGAGGACATGGTTAAAGGCACAGCTGTGCGTGTGGGTGTGGTATGTGAGACTGCTCTGTGTTCTCAGGAACTGCATGTTCACGTCGCAGTGGAGACTAAGGAAAGATTAAGGCCAGAGCGAAAGATGGTGTTGTACGTGACATGGGAAGAAGACTTTTTCCTCTAAAAATAAGCTGTGGAGGGACGCAGGTGCTGTTGGTCCCTGAGGTGTCACTTCCGAAGTTGGGCTGTGCCTTGGCAGACACGTCTAACGGGAGCCAAGGTCTGGGCCTCCTTCGCTGAGCGGCTGACGGTCTTGATTGGCTCAGAGTTACTCCCGAGATCGAGTCTTCTTGTGCGTTCCTACCTATGTGTCCTTAGAAATCGGTAACAAGTAAAAGAAAGGTGGCTTTTTCCTGGCGTCTGGTTTAACAATAGCAGTATGAACAGGCGGAAAGAAATACAGCCGTCCTTACAAAAAGCAGTCTGTTTGCATCACTGGAAGCCAGCAGACACCTTGAGAGATGGCACTGGCAGGACTGTGGCCTGAGCGTCCTGACTGTCACCACATCCCGAGCCCCCGTTTCTGCTCATCCTTTCATTGCATCCCTCTGAGCTCGCCACACACCTTGCCGTGGGGTTAGAGATCACTTACAGGGCCTGCCACCCCCGCCCCGCCCCGCAAACATCTCTGCGAGGGTTGCTCAGTTCCAGCAA
>PVJI01010121.1:0-61968 GCA_004026765.1 Micronycteris hirsuta
AAAAGCAGCCTCTTCCTTAGAATGTGGTCAGTCTATGAAGTGTAGACACTGCTGATGGCTGGGTTAGCACATACATTTAAACTGTATTTGCACTCAACATTTATTTGTTGGTCATGATGCTATGGCCTGTGAATATCTGGTGTTGACAGATCAAGGGCCATTTTTTTAAAAAGGAAAGATACCGCGATCGAGCCAACTATGACATTTCCTCTCAATAGTGACTCACACTTTGTGCCTTTCCAAACAGTCTGGCAGGGTTTTCCCAGGATTATTTTTATCAAAACAAAATCAATGGCATATTGTTATTACCCAACTTTTCTCTAGTCCTGAACAGCTACATATTCTAAGAAGATATCATACAATTAATTGATGGAAGCGTACGACATAGATAATCTCTCTGTTCAATCTCCTAATTAAATCTAATTAAGCATTCTCCTTCCTTTCACATTGACTGCTGTGTTGTAACATGAGTATATTGACTGCTTCTGTGATTTCACTATTCCGTCATAGAAGATAAGTATCAGAAGCCATATCATACAGGATGCTCAGAGGTTAAGCTGAGCATGTCAAAGCGAGAGATAGGCTTGGAACCATACACTTTTTTAGACTGTCTTTAGAAGACTCCAGTTGATTTTCTAACGCGAGGCCTCTTTGAGAAACACAACCCCATTAAAACCTTTTCCAAAAGTCAAGTCGATTTTGCCCTGTAGCAAAAGTCTCTATGAACTTGACAAATACATAGAAGATCTTGAGGTCAAAGGAGAACCCTACTAAATTATCAAGAATCTTTTCCAGAAGTATTTCCATTCTGGATGTTACCATGTGAGGAATCTGAATTCGATTAACTGTTTTGTTGTTAGTACAAAGAGCAGTTAGTTCCTCAGCCCAGCTTTCAGCTGTGTGTGCTGGGTGCACGGGGGCCCTCAGTCTTCCAGGCATCCCCCGTGAGAGTTCATGCAGCTGTGGAAGTTTGCTTTGGGAAGGATTCATTTACAAATATTTCAAACATTTTTTCTGCTATAGACTTTAAGGCTCAGTTCTTTATAATTAAAAGCTCCAGTAAATTTTGTTAATTTTAAGTGAATGCTACATGAAAGGCTATGAGTATATTTATTTGAATCTCTGCTTGGAACATTTTGTAGAAAAAAAATCTGCCATAAGCAATATCCCTAATTTGTATTCCCTTCATAATGAAAGCAAACATTTTAAATACCATAAAATGTAGTCTGGGAAGAAAAGAGATTACCAAAAAACATTAATGTCCCTTTTAAAAAAGTTGAGTAAACAGCATATGTAATTATTTTGCAGGGAAAGTCTGCTAATTAAAACCAAAACCATTCCATTAGTACACACACCTGCTATTGCACAGTCTATTTCTTACAGAGTAACTTAATTCTGGAACAGAGCTGAATTTTCAGTTCTCCTGCAGGAATGTCCACTTTTTAATCCTACCTTAGTCTTTCCCATGTTGATTACTGATTTTTTTCACAGTAATCCTGACATCGTACCAAAAGAAAAGCTTCGTTTTATTAAGGTGGTTGTTGCTGCAGACTTTACATCCTGAGTGGAAGAGAAATAAAAGTCAATCTCTTAAAGTACTCAGACCCAGTTGTCTCTGTTGTCAGGTCACAGAATTTTTTCAAAGACTTCAAAGCAGAGACAGTATTTTATCAGTGTAGGAGAATTCAAACATGCCTTTCCTTTCTTTCCTGGGCACTGGTCTGCTGGCATTTTATTCAAAAACATTTTAAAGGTCACTTCTTTGAAATCTCTACCATGTTAAATGAGGTTATTTTCCCACATACTAAAAAATATTTTGTCCTATCTTACCCATATTCAAAAAAGTAAAGTATCCTGTAACTTCAGACCAAAAACAGCAAAAACAACGACAAAAATAGCAAGATTTAAAACATGTAGAACATTTATTCTATACCAAGAACGATGCAAAATAATTTGCTGTCTGCATGCATATGCATCTTTTAAATTTTGTTTTTGTTAATATAATTATGTTTTATTTTATTCATATAAATGTCAAAATCCCAAATGGAAATTTTTCAACTTATAGCTGATCCCTAGCATCAGTGCTAGTAATTCTATATTCCCTTTCATAGTATATAACTAGAACACATATTGGGTATTCTATTATATAATAAATGACAAAGAAAATAAAAAAAAATACCTCAAATTTTACTGCCTATATATCCCTTACTCACTTAACCAATAATATCATATTATGTGGTTAGAAAATTCAAACAGTATGAAAAAATAAAAAATGAAAAGTGGAAGACTCTCTTCCCGGTCTTAATGTTAGGTAATTTGATGATTCTTCTGATATTAAATATAGACAAGGTGTGGTAAAAGTAGATTTACATTTGCTCATATGATAAATAATATACTCATTTGTAAATAATAATTTAAAAATAAACTGTTTTGCATACTCATAACTGTAAACCTACTTTTGTCCCACCCTGTATACATGTACATACTAAATAACTTAGTATATGCACTTACCTGGCAGGGGAGACACCATGATCACGAAGGGGTTTTTCCCAGGGCGAGGCCGATCCATTGAACCCTGATGCCCTGACCCCTGTGATTTCCACCAATGTAGGAAACTCAACTGCGTAATTTGTGGCGGTGGGGGACTGTGTTTGGACTCACCCCTGGCAAAAAAATAAAAATGAAAAATAAATAAATAAATAACAATATATGTACATACAAGTGTGTGTGTAAGTATATACCTCTTCAAATCAGCACATTAAAAAATCTATGTCAATTATATGACTGTGTAATATATAATTTTCATGGAGTATTATTTAGTTAAATATTACTTATCAATGGGCTGTTTGTTTGTCTACAGTTTTTTTAATACATATTTATTTATGTAAATTTTTATTATTCAAGTATAGTTGTCTCCATCCCCCCACGACTCCTCCCATCCCCAGCCAGCCTCACCTCCTACCCTTTATCCTACCCCACTTTGGCTTTGTCCTTGGGTCCTTTATACATGTTCCTTGACAGCCCTCCCCTCTTTTTCCATCATCCCCCTCCCCACTCTGCTCTGGTTGCTGTCAGTTCTTTATTTCAGAGCCTCTGGTTATATTTTGCTTGATTGCTTGTCTTATTGATCAGGTTCCACTTATAGGTGAGATATGCTATTTTATGATAAAAAACCTGGAGACATACCATGCCATATATCTCTAGTTTTTTTTAAATAAATGGATAATATTTATTTTTTAAAAATTCCAGGGATGTCCCATATCGGTAAACAGTTCCGTTTCTGGTGCTTCCTATAGCTACCTTCAGGTGCAATCACTGTTCAGTGCGGCACACTGGAGGCACCTGTAATGCCTCAGACATCAAAACCATTACCTTCTCTCTAGCACACCATCCTTTTTAAGGCAGAAGCAATTTCCATAACAGTTAGTTCAGAGTGTTTGCTGGTTAACCGCACCACACATCCCGCAGATACTCCAGTGAGCTGAGGGTTAGATCCACAAGGTCATGGTACGAGGGATAGAAAAAAGTCTCTTTTCTTCAGTTAGAGATCTCTGCCACAAGCATATCACAGTGCCTCCTTTGAAATATAAAATGAAATGCTACTGTAAATGAAAAAAATTGATATTCTAAGTTACTAATATTTAGAAAAAATTCTATTTAAGTTGATACTTAAAAATTGTGATTTCTAATGTGATAGAAACAAAGGATCTAAAGATATAGTCTAAGACTACATTCTTTGTCGCTGAAGCGCACTCTTACCCCTATGTCCGTGGGGATGCTGCTGAAGTCTCTGGGGTCCAGGTGGATGCTGGTAGAGATTGGGTGAACACACAAGCCAGAAGCAGAATAAAATACATTTCCAACAACTACTTTGAAATTTTAAAGAGAATCGCTCCTTCTGAAGTGACACCATACTTTGTCACCTACACAATTCTATCGCAGAAGTAAAATATGTTTAATATTTATGGCCTCACAAATGTCACAAGTACAGCTGTGTTAGGAAAGGATAGGAAGTATATATGGCAGAATGACATTTATACACTTTTTATAAAGCAAATTTTTTATATAAATAACATTATTTTTTCCTTTAAAAGCGATATCTTATTAAAATGTATGTGTAATTAAGTTTAAGGTATATCAAGTAGTTGTGAAAGATGGTTATCTCTAGGTTTTTTATTATAAAATTATAGTAATGGTCACATATGTGAAGGACTGTGCAGAGGTATCATTGTAATTGTCCTTGAACAGAGGAGGAAAGGAAGGCACAGAACATCTAGATAGTTCGCCTAGGATCACTTACTTGTCAGTGGAGTGAAAATTCAAAATCAGGCAGTCTTAGTGCAGATTCCGGGCTCTTTCTCTGTGTGTGCCTCTAGTAGGCAAAGATGGATCCACTAGCAACTTCATTGTCCAGTTTCAAGATGTGTACTAAACATTTGTTTACAACTCAGTAGATGTCATATAGCTCTTATCTATTAAGAATAAAATTAATGGATTCCTGTAATTTTATGGTGACAGATGACACTCCAGAATCAAGATACTCTTATTAGCAGAAAAATTAATGAGTTTTAGAAAATCTAAATATGAGTGTAGACCCAAGAATGTAGAATTTAATAATATTTTAAAATAATACTGGAGGAATTGATTTTGAGGGAGGAAAGATTCAAGGAAAGAGGGAGGCAAACGGTCTGGAGAAATGTAAGCAGTCAGCTATTTCTAATAGCTCATAGTGGGATCGCAGGAAAACTTTGTGAAGAGATGTGTCATTTTCATCTTACATTTCCTCGTTTGGCACTGTGTGCGTGCATGTATGTGTATGATGAATATATCCTGGAAAAGAGGTTGAGTTCCATATGTGGGTTGGCAAGGAGTAGAAGAATACAGACAGTTACAGGAAAAGTGTGTGGTACAGTGAAATAAGAATTCGCGTACCCAAGATGCGTGGTGTTACAAAGGAAAATAGAAGTAATCCCTCCCCCTCCTACCACAGGTTAGAACTTGAGGAGACCTTATGGGCAATGTTAGATTTCCTCCAGGACCTGAGGCAGAACACTTGAAATTTTATTTAATTTTCTACAAGTAAGTTGGCCTCTTTTGACATCAGAATTACAAAATGATTTAAGGAGCAGTCTAAGAAAAAGGGATCAAGAGAGATTCAAAAAGGAGAATTTGGGGGGAAAAAACATAGAACAGAGCAAGATATCAGCTAAGTGCTTCCCGCTTCACTGTCCCTTCTTAACACTTTTAAATAGTTTTAGAACTATGAAAAACCTGGAAAAAAGCACAAAGCATTCCCAAATAATCCTGATACAAATTCATCAAATATTAATATTTAAGTACAGCTTTTACTACAGATGCTTACTCATCCCTTTTTCTCCGTCACTTGCATATCTATCTACATATCCATCCATCCATCCATTTGTATGTATTTATTTATATATTTCTATACAGTAATAAATTTTCCTGAACTGTTGAAGAGTAATTCACAGATAAGATACTCCTTTACAAAAGTCACTCACCCCCAATAAAATTCCAATGTGTATTTCATAAAAATAAAAAAATACTTCACACAATCACAGTACAATTACTAAATTGGGAGCTTAACATTGATTCAGTACCGTTATCGGATCGATCCTGGGGGCAGCAAACATTCTGTTCAGGGTCAGGTGGTAACTGTTTTAGGCTTTGCAGGCTGCATTGTCTTTGTCGAAACCACTCAGCTCTGCTGTTGTAGTTCAGAAGTAGCCAGAGGAAGTATACCAGTGGAAGGGCATGGCTATGTGAAATCTAAAATCGTTTTCAAAAACAGACGGCAGAATGACTTGGCTCATGGGTCATAGTCTGGTTTCTAATCTAATCTGCAAACCTTATTCAAATGATCCTAATTGTGTGTAAAACATCACTCCAAGAAAATGTCAATTACAAAACAAGAAAGTAGTTTTGTCTTTGTGAGCCCCAGACTTGGAATCAGTCATTTCTCCAAAGAAGCCTTTGTTCCTTTTAAAGGAGGATGGTATCTAGCAATCAAGATATCTAAGCAATAAGCTACTGCTGGTGTTGCTAGTAAGCTATTGCAGGCATGGCTGTTGCTGCGAGGTTTTCATTACTTCCAGTCTTTCAGTGGGCAGTGCCGGAAATAAAACACACGTATATATGCATATATCCACATATACACACATATGGATACATATCCCCACACCTCTGTATTGATTTATATATTCAAATATATTTAAACATACTACCATGAGTTTACAGTGACACCTTTAATACCAGTCCAACATGACAGAACCCTCCCTTCCTCCCTCCTTCTCTCCATCGCTCCCTCCCTCCCTTCCTTCTCCTTTCCATATCTATAATTCTCTGATAGAAGAAACCTGGCTTTTATATCCATAATATATTTACTTACGTGCTCAATCCTGGAATATACAAAACTAGTTTTGGGATTACTGTGCCTAAATTTCTGGGAAGGAGAATTGGCTTGTGGGAGAAGCTCTGAGAGAGACATAGGACATGGGCCTCATAGAAACAGATCAAAGCTCTTGAGGTGAGTGTACTCAGCTGCTGGCTGCACGAGGGGCTGCGAACAACACCTGAGCAGAGAAAAGAAACAAGAGATGGAGAAATCACTGTGCCCATACAAGCAACATCAGCAGCAAAGATTTACAGATACAAAATACTGTACACAAAATCACATATGAACTTAAATCCTTAGCAGAAATTGAGCACTAGGCTTCAGAGAACACAACAGCAGCTTGCAAAAATTTCTGCCAATTAAGCAGGCAAAAAATATAAAAGTTGTTAAGTTGATTCGAATGAATGCTGTACCCTTTTTTTCTAAAGAAAATAATTTGAGCAGTATGAAAAGCAGTCTTAAAAGTGGGGGGTAGTCTGTTACCTCTTCACCAAGAAAATGAACAGAATTATAATGTTTACATGGGCTTTTATTTGGCAATGGTGTATCAACTCAATACAAGCCTGTTCCCAGCTTTTAAAAATCTGTTACATGCTTCTCCATTTTACCACTTTTCATTCTTAGTTCAGATTCAGAAAAATGTGAATAATGCATAAGCTCAAATGTTCTCTCTATTTTGGTAACACCACGATGAAGTTGCTGCTTGTTCTGGCAACTACATGTTTCTAAGAAGTATCTCTGAGTCTTTGCACAATTTCTTAATACGATGTTTGCTCCTTTTCAAGTCCAAGGTATGTGTTTTAACACTATAAGAGTTCATTTTTAAACACTTAAGATTTGTTCAAATCCTCTATTCTATAATTTTTCTTGACAAACATTCTTATAATAACATAATAGCCCAACAGCATTGCTTGTCCCATACTTCCACATTTACAAACATTTATTAGGTATTCAGCATGTACTGCCTGTTTTTTATTTAATTAATCATCGTAAGATCCCAAGCACAGTTGCTATTATTATTTGCACTTGGCAGATGTGGAAATCGAGGATCAGGGATATTCAGTAGCTGCCTCATGACTGAGCTCAAAGGTGGTAGAACTGAAGTTTCAGTATGACAATATTGCCCACACTTTATATCTGTATAGACTTCTCTCTCACCATCCTTCTAATAATGATGTTAATCCTGCAATGATATTTTTTACTAAGCCAAAGTGTAACAGCGCAATATTGGGATGAAAAAATTTGTATGCCTCACTCTCCTTGTTGCCCATAAAGAAGTGAAGTAACAGTTGCATTGAAGAGGTAGAAATGGCAATTTCTGCATGATGTCGTTCATTATTTTAAGATGACGTTTAGAAAATTACCAAGTGTAAATTTTTCTGTACATTCCACTTTTAAAATGCCACCCATTTAATAAAATCTTGCAGTTATTGCATTCATGGACCGCATTAATCACTGAGCTATGCATTAAAAATGATGCATATCATTTAGCTCTGATCACTCTCAAAAGTCCAGGTGTATACGTTTAGCTGCGTCCTTGACAATAACACCTCTAACTGTGCATGTCCCTCCTCTCTGACAACCTGTTGTTCCCCACTCTTCTCCGTCTCGGAACTGGGCGCCAACGTTGCCTAATTACTCAGACCGATACCCTAACAGTCAGATTCAAGTGTGTGCTTTTCCTTGTCTCCTGCACCCAATTTATTGTCAAGTCCTGTCCATTCAAATCTTTAAAATGTCTCTTAAATCCAAGTACTTCTCTTCGTCTTTATTTCTATCACCCTAATCCAGATATCTACTGTTTTTCATCCTTACAAGCCTCTCTGCCTCCAACCTTGACTCCTTTGCCTCAAGGTGGTGTGAATGATCTTTTGAAAACATTCAGCAGATCATATCCATTTCTTGCTTGAATGCCTTCCTATTTATCTTAAATTGAAGCCCTCGGCCTCCAGCAAAACCCCCGACTAACACTTCAATCTTGTCGTCCAAACTGCTTGTCCTTGTTTGCTTTCCTCCACCCATAGTATCCATCTTTCAGTTCCTTGAATATTCTAAGACTTTTCCCAGCACAGGAAATTTTTCTTTGCTGTGGGTTTTTGTTTGTTTGTCTGTTTGTTTGTTTTGATTTGGAAAACTTTCCTCCTAAGCTTTTCACAGAGAAGACATTTTCAGTTCTCAGAAGGCCTGTCACAGTGATTCTATCTAAAATCTATCCACCTTGTTTACACTCTGTAAAATCATAGTACTTATAATACATATAGTACATATCAAAGAATAGGCATGAGTATTGTTTATTAATTTATTTACTGTCTATTACCATAAGCTAAAATATGTGATATAAGAGGGCCATTGCCTACCAGGGTGTCTAACACAAGTTACGTTTTAATAAATAGCTGTTCAGTAAAAGAGTAAATGGAAACTCACAACTATTCCTGAGATGTAAGTTATTATAACCTTATTCTGGGGCTCAGAAAAGCATACCTTAGAACATTATGAGAACTTTGGAGTGTCATAAATCTGGTGAATGACAGAGCTATGGTTCAGACACAGGTCTAGCACAGGTGACTCAGGTCTGGCACATTCTAGAACCCAATCTCTTCTGCTAAAAGTGAATCTTCTCCTATTAAAAAAAGGACAATGAGCTAGTAATTTCAAATACTGTAAATCTGAGCTTGTATTTGCCCTGGAAATGAGTTTGGGAGGTAAGGGCATTATGCCAACATAGCTCCATAATCCCTTGGTATTAAAGCATGTTACTTTGAGCATCAGTTAGAGTCTAGAGGGAGTGGTGATGTCACTGCCTCTTTTCCAGCTGAGTAGAGAGTTCTGGAATGGCCAATTTATTTACCAGGTCATTACTAATCTGGACAGCCTAAGCTTGCAGGTAGCTCTGATAGATCTACTTGTCAAAATCATGAGTCACTTTCTTATAGTAGCACAGATTAGGGACAAAGTGTTTTTCCACTAAATCTCTAGGGAAACAATTTTTACAGCATATACAATATATCATTTCAGGTTATAATAAATCTTGTAACACCATAAAATACCATAGTACTTACCTAGCTAGGGAACTACATTTCTTCCTACTCTTACAAAAGATAGTGATTTGTCAACGAGGACTCCATATAGACATTTTATTAAAATGTTGTAACTTTCAGGACATCATGAAAGTTCATAATGACTCAAGGGAAATAGAGTTTCTGTTGCAAGATATCCACTTGATTTATTTTCTCATATCTATCTTTACATATTTATTGGATAGCTTGTAGAAATTTTGAGAAGTTTCTATGTATCTATCTGTAGATAAATATACAATAAAATAAAGCAAGTAAGAAGTTGTATTATTTTTTTCCACTTCCACTAATTTTTATGTGTTCAAAAGGAGGTATTTTCAGAGGCAGCTCAGGAATCCTAGATTTATTCTCTGCTCTGCTGGTACATAGTTTTCTAATCTTGGATAAGCAATGACTAATGAAGGAATCAAAAATAACACAACTTTTCTTCTTTTTATTGAATTTATTGAGATGGCATTGCTTAATGAAATTATACAAGTTTCAGGTACACAAATCTCAATGTGCGTTTTATTTTATTTTTTCCAGTCTTGCTTTGACTCTCCTGAATTACATAGCTCCTGACTGCTGCGGCTTCTTTCATATACACATTGAACTTCAACATATAGTAAAACATGCTAGACCAGATGATGATAATGGATTATTTACTTGCCTGTGTCACCTGCTAGATGCCTAGTTCTTTCAGGCAGGGCTGTGTCTTATGCACCATTTAATTGAGTATGAAACAGTGCTGCCCCTCTATTCCACAAAGGAAGTAATTCATAGAACACTGAGAGGTGAAATTTTATAACTCAAAAGTGTTTCATAATCAGGTCTGTAATAGAAAGAACCTCTTATTTCTTTAGGAAATAAAAGTCACAGCATGGAAATGACTGAATTAAATTACTCACTGGAAAAAAGGCACTGACAATTACTCTTTTTACAAGTTTAAGAAAGAAAATAACAAAATACGCTATTACATTGCTTTACAAAAAAGGAGACATTTTTGAGATGTGTGTATAAAAGGATGATGGATGATATTGAAACATGTGTTATGACTGAGGAATGGATGTTAGGCCGTAACTACTGGGTTTGCGAAGTAAGTACTTATAATTGAAAAACGTCAGTGGTTTCAGCTCAGGCATCCAATTTTCGAGACTGGAATAAGTATATGTGAAATAGATAAATAAGTATGGTTTACACCTCGTCGTTGAAAGTGCCACATGTAATTAATGGGGATATTAAGCTGATTGGCATTCAGCCTGCTGCTGACCTGGCAGGATCTTTCTGGAAGGAAGTCAGAAGCGTTTCTGCATTAACTGTCAGCGAGTCGCCTTCTCTCACAGTTAAGCTGATGTTGCTGAATTTAGTTTAATATGACACACTTCTCCTTTGGTCTCCTGGGTTAAGACTTTATGCATATTAACTCATATAAAGGGAAGTCTCATTTTTTACCATATTTAGATGAGGAAACCACAGTATTGAAAGGTCAAGTATCCAAAAGGTTAACTACTTGGCAGGACCATAATTCAAAAGCTGTCCCCAGAGTCTGTATGTAAGACACCACTCTATGCCTGTACCGTTTTTATATGGTCGTAGATCTCAGTAGAGAAATTCCACATTGGATCCATCACTGACTTCAGGAGGTTTTATGCTAACAAACTGTGTAATGACAAGTAAAACCAGAGTTCTTCCTTTCACTTTGTATTCATTCAAATCAAATGAAGGAACCTAACAAATAAATAAAGTCAAAATCATCAGAGGATTAAAACTATAGTATAAAAACCTCTTCATACTTTTAATTTCCCTTCCTTCCTCCCTCCCTCACTTCCTTCCTTCTTTCTCTTTCATTATGTCTTTTGTTTCTTTTTTCTTTAAACCAGGCTCTGCCATGTAACTAGCACCATCACATCATTTATAGTCTCTAAGGACTTTATCTGTTTCCTGAGTGTGGTTTTCTAGTTCTGGCGGAGTAGAATGTGAATTGAATCAACACCCAGGAGAGTTTGGAAATGATGCTCATAGAGAAAGTGTTAATATCTAAAATGGACGCAGTGTTCATGGATGCCGTGAGCGCTGTCCAACCCAGTCTTGATGCCTTCAATCCTTCCCAGCTCTAAAAATAATTTCCTTTTAATTACTTTTCCAGAAGCAAAGGCACAAAGATACTGATGCTTTAAACACAATTATAAACTTACTTTCAGCATTTCTGTCGAGGCTTATTTAGTGCCATTTTTCTTTTCTTTATTAAATGCCTTTGTTTCTTAGTGACGGCATCATTGTGTGGTTTATTTGAATATGTTTTCTTTGAAGTGATTAACACTCCCAATATACCACAAACACACACGGAGGCTTTTCTTAGTCAAACCTTTATTTATTTTTTTGCATAAGCTTATTCTCAGTTTTTATATGTGTTGAAATTCACGGCTTTTGCAAATACCCATTATGGGTAGTGTTCTTTTTCTGTAGTTTGTTTTCTTTTATTGCTTTAGTTTATTTACCCATAACTCATTTGTTTTAGTACAAATAAATCAGACAGTTAGATCCTGAACTGGGTAGTTCACATAACTGTAAATGTTTTTCTTTTTTGAATTCACCTTCTTTTATGTCTTATTTTTATCATTGTAGGATGGGTTCCTCTCATTAACCTATACACCTCTAGGACAAAGATAGAAATTTGTCTCATAGCTGGAAGAAAAAGTCCTCTCCAGACTCTTTCTGTACATATACCAGGCAATAGAAAAATGTTTCTGACGGATCTTTGTGAGTTTCAAATGGTCATAGTAGGTAGGTTCTAACTTCAGAGTATCGCAAGATCCTATCGTGTCCAGATAATACTGAAATGCCACCACAGGATGGGGTCAGTGTATAACTAGGTCCTAACTTACTTCAAAGACTCCAGTACCGATGTATCAAAGGTTGGTGTTATAACTTCCCAGGCTTTGAATTCATCAACCTACAATTTCTCTACTCTCATCCACATGCATGCGTGATTCTGTGGGCATAAAACCACTTCCACTCAACAAGTTATATTTACCCGAGTGAGTGAGAAGAGTGGTTTGCTAATGATAATACTGTAAAATATTTAACCCATAGACTTTGGAATTAAGATACCTGCCTCTGTCTAACTTGTGACCTTAAGTTTTCTAGGATGTTCCAATATGGTTTTGATTTCTTGTACTCTTTCATGAATTTGCATTAATAACTCCTTTCTGAAATGACACAATCACAAATGTTATTGGAAATGTTCTGGTTTTACAGTCACACCATCCAAGGGCCTTACCTACACAACAGAAGGCCATTTTAATATTTAGTAAAAATGTAGATTCTTCATTTTTTAAAAGGTAGCTAGGCTGTTTGGAACTGAATTGCAGTAAAATCTGATTCATTAAAATCAATCTAGGTTTTTGAAATGTGTGATTATCTTTCTCTTTAGCTATTTACCATTGTTAAAATGAGTTGAATTACTAATTTATAATTCTTAGTAGACAGGGAGTCAAGAGTGATGAGTTTTATTTTTAGATCTGTCATTAATTATCTGTATGATCTTGGGTGAATTGTTTATTCAATTAATTTTTCATTAGTGATATGAGATTATTTTGCTATATATGCACTAGTTTAAATAAATTGATGGGGATATGACCAGTTCTATTATCAGTCAGAATAAAGAATTAAAAAAACTTCCAGGTCAGAAGAGATCTTACCTGAAATAGATCAAAGGTAGAAAACTAGAATACCTATAGAGCCATGTAATTAATTAAGATGAAAAAATTATGCCCTGGCTGGTGTGGCTCAGTGGATTGAGCACAGGCCTGAAAACCAAAGGTTTGCCGGTTCAATTCCCAGTCTATGGCACGTGCCTGGGTTGTAGGCCAGGTCCTCAATAGGGGGCATGCTAGAGGCAACCACATATTGATGTTTCTCTCCTCTTTCTCCCTCCCTTCTCCAATCTCTAAAGATAAATGAAATCTTAAAAAAAGATGAAGAAATTATAAAAGCAATAGCACAAGCAAGAGATAAATGTCAATTAATAAACAATGTTGGGAATGTAGGATTGAATGTTTATATCTGTGGTTAAATAGAATCAAGAAAATCTGTCTATAGTGACTAGTAACCCCTTGCTTCTTATTTATTATTGCTACAATTAACACAGTACAGTTTTGCCAGATTTACTGAGGTTCAAATGCCAAGTGATATTCCAAGAAATGCCAAGAAATTAAGATTTTCATGTGAAATATTCTGAATTTATATATTTGCAACAAATTCATTACTTTTAAATAATATTTTATAGCCAAACAAGCAGATCATTTGAGCTGCATTTAGCCCAAGAACCACCAAATTGCCACCTGCTTGGTTTCCATTTGATGCTTGAAATCCTCCACAACATCTCTAAGAAGTCATCATTAATTTTATGCCTATATAATCACCTTTATATTTTAGTCAACCATTTCAATCTTTGGGCAGTTTTGATAGAAAGTTGTTTTGGTTGAAAAAGTATTCTCAATTTTATGTGTATATATATATATATATGAAATTATTATATTAATATATAATATATTGCTTTTCTTAAACCCATGATAGAAATCTAACATACTTTTTTTTTTTTATCTACTGAAGAAAATTTTCACATTCCTGCTCCCACAATGCCTAAGTATTTTCTTATTTCAAAATGTTATTTCACATAAAGTTGGAGTCTCTCCACCTTTCTGGTTGAAACTGCTAATTTGATAGACTTTCTTAGAAGTTCTGGACAGAGCTAACCCTACTGTCATCTAGCTGTAACCAACCCATCAGCACAGTACTGAAAGACTACCTTTTTATCATACCACTGTGAGACATAAAAACAAAACAAAACAAAACAAAACAAAAAAAAAAAACACAACTTTTTGTTCCCGGAATTAGTTTGATATTTAAGTTAATTATTGCAACTATCATCTAAACATTACTGTCCTTTTTGCTTCCAGAATTTTCTTCATAACTTATGCCACTTGAGCTGACAATGAGATATCCTCAGATTCCTATATCCAATGAAATCTGTTAAGACTTAGGCTCAAATAATACCAATTTCTCAAAAGTTGAAAACTTGTTCACATCATTGTTTACCTTTTTATGTTTTATATATTTAATCAGTGTTTTGGGTTATAGATTTGGACAGTAACCTACAAATTATTTTTAAAACCAAAAACATTACAAAAAAAAATAAAGGCCCACACTGACAAATGATGTTTTTTAGCTCATTAGAAGTTTGATGCAGCTTACATATATGTTAAGAAGTTTGTAGAGTAGAGTTTGTGAGATTCCAAGTATGGAATTTGGGGTAATATTGAATGGCACATGTCTCTCCCTGCTCTAAATTTATACCCTTATCTGAGAAAAGGCTTTGCTAATCAACTTGACAACAGTTAATTACATAATTTTCTAGGCTCAACGCTAGTTATTTCTTATTGGATTCTTCTTTAATTCTAATTTTCTTTATTTTTGCACCTCATACTCTGTATATTCTTCCTTTGAGGGAAAAAGTCTATGTATCTCTAAGAACAGTTGTAGATTCCATTTTCAGATCTACTAATAAGTCATTGTGTAAGAGGCTGTCCCCCTGCAAAGGACATAAAGGTCCTTATTAATTGTAAGGTGGTGAGGTAATGTTACCTCAAGTGAGTCACATAATGTAGCCATTTCAGCCCTTGGTGATGCATCATCCACATCTTCCCTACACCTCTACGTTAAGGGCCTAATGAGGTCATTCTGGGGCATGCAGTTTTAGTCACAACTTTGCGAATAATTTATCACTAACTTCACATAGAAGAGTTTTCCCTCATATGTTTCCTAGGGAAGTATATAGTATGCTGACCATTCACGCATTTTTAATAGATTTAGATAAGTCTTATTATAGCAGGTGGTCAGTGAGAAACATGAATTTAATGCCCCTCCCCAGTTTCCTAGATGCCTAGATTTGTAAAAGGATAAGGAGTGATATTCTTTCCACTGTTGTGGGAGTGCAGTTTTCCAGCAGAGAGAACCCCACAGTTCAGTGGATCAGTCCCTCAACTCTCTGGTGGTTTACATCTTTGTTACTAAATTTCCATTGGAAGTGGTTCTGAAATCCAGATCCTCAGGACTTCCACATTTTTCTAATCGCTCAGTATCCAAACATATCTCATTTTCTTTCTACCACCTCCTTCCTGCCAAATCACAGCTCTGAATGAACATTTTTATTCCTCTTCCCAATCTCGCTTCTGTCCTACCAAACATTTCAGAAGAAAGTTGCATATTTTTGCTGACCGGTTTTATTCCAATACCTGGGGGAACTGGGACAACACTGGTCACAGGGTATGAGCTTTCAGTTATAAGTTAAATAAGCTACAGGGACCTAATGTACAGAATAGTGACTATAGTTAACATACTGTGCTGTATACTTGAAATTTGTGAACAGAGTAGATCTTAAGCATTCTCATCACGCATGTGTGCGCGCGTGCACACACACACACACACACACACACACACTTTCTCAGTCCTTATCCATGTAAGATATTTTTGTTTATCCAGAACTGTTGGCTCCAGTATTTATCATTGCTCGAAAATTCCCAAACCAATAGCTCTTTTTTGTAAAGCTTATTTCATTTCTCTCATTATTGTTTTAAAGTTCATTTTGAGCAACAATTCATTGCTTCAATTATTATTTCAATTATTCAATTCAATTATTGAAACTACTAATTTAAATAGAGTAGAATATGCTTTCGTAAGAAGAAAAAAGGTCTGTGCAAAGCCTTTCCTTTGCCCACAGCTTTAGATATTATAACGAAGGGTTAACAATAACACTGAACCAGCTGAATGGGCTTTACAGTTTCTCTGTATACTTCCACAAGCCCACTGGCTGCCTTAGTTCTTTCCTGGGGCTTCATAATGTAGTTACTCTCTTACTCTCCATTTTGAATGCTGGGTTCTAGTACCTTTGCTTCTATCCTTTTGCCTATTACTGGTATCTATCTATCTTTCTGGCCCTTAAGATATATGCCTCCTACTGGACTAGTGTCTGTGATGGACGCTGCTGTTCAATGATACAGAGTGCAAACAGCAAAGAGCCTTGACTAGTAAGCCCACGTGAATTTGGACAAGTTATTTAATAGCCCTAAGTCTTAGTTTCCTTATTTGAAAAATTAAAAGAAAGTTAATGTACACACAACCTTCATTAGTTTTCTATTGCCATGAAGCAAATCTCTACAAATTATTAATTTAAAATAACACAAACCTATCATCTCACAGTTTTTGTTTTCAGAGTATGGGCAAAGGTTACCTGGATTCCCTATTCAAAGGCTCACTAGGCTAAATCAAAAAGTAAGTCAGGGCTAAAATTTCACCAGAGGCTTAGAGTCCTCTCCCAAGAACACAGGTTCGGTTCCAAGTATTGTTTAAGGCTGAGATCCTGCCTTTCTGACCTGCTTGCTTTCAGACATCTACACTAGCTCCTAGATACTACCTAATTGGTTCATGTCCATTCTGGATAATCTCTCTTTCCTTAATTCAAAGCCAAATAATTGGCAATATGTATATGCCTACAAAATCCCTTCTGCTATACAAAGTAATGTGATTATTAGAATAATGTTACCTCACATTTATGAGTTTTGCAAGAGATTATCCATGGACACCAGGGACTGGGAATCTTGGGGCCATCTTAAAATTCTGCGTACTGTAGACATTTGATTCATGAAAGTACTGTAAGGGTTAACCTATGCATATAAACTGCATATAAATTTTTATAATGCACATAAAATATTTGGTATTGTTTCTGACTCATAGTAGATCCTTAATAAACTTAACTCTTGCTAACATTATGATTTTACCACCAGCTAATAAGCATCATCCCTGAGTCCTTCCGCTACCATCTGTGGGAGAAAACTTTCCAACCCATTTCTCCACACTCAGAACTCTTATGCTACCTTGGTTCCTACATCCTGGAATTTAGTAATCAAAAGACTAGTAAGTAGATTAATAATTTTTCAATTTTGTGCTCTAGATTTTGGTAGCATTTGGCCTGTTTTCTTTTTTTAACCTACACGTGCTCTCACAATTTAAGTAAGGTCAAAATTCTGTTAGAGGTTTTAATAAAACAATGAAATGTTAATCAAATATAACTTTATGGCATTAAGCCCCATGTGAACAACTGAAATGAAAATCTGAAAAAGAGTTTGTAAACTGTTTAAAACTATGGAGTTTTAAGTGAGGAGGAGTGAGGCAATCTAGGATATGGACAAAGGAAGAAAAAGGCAGATAAAACTGATTTGCTAGTGATTTCTCTGAGTGCTTCTTTTGTTTACTTGTTGCCAATGACTCCCTTGAATTGTTTTTGCCCAAATCTGGAGGCAAATCCAAATGATTTGTGTTCCTCACTTCTATATGTAAAGCAAGTGAAGGGTTTCTCGGTTGAGCCGAAAATCTATCTTTTCTCTCATTATTTACATCAGGACAGCTGTAGGTCATAACAGAATGCTTGGCAGGCCACCTTTTGTGCCCTCTGATTTATTTTATTGATAAATTGTTACTTTCAAAACAACTACTCTTATTTTCATGCTCTAAAGAGTAAGTGTTGTGATGTAGACCTACAGTGGTCTCATCAGTCACACTCTGTCCTTGACAATCATCAAAGCAAAATTCCCAAATAGAAAACAGATATCTATCACATAATGTCTCATCCTATGAACTCAGTAACTTACAGTTTTCATGGTTGGTAATATGTGACATGCTGAGCTTAAGCTAATTAATTTCCATTCCAAACAGCACAGCCCTATTGTCTTCCTTGGTTTTAGGCTCTGAGCAGGTGGTATTTTTAAATCATTTACCTTCAGTCCATCAGCTGTCATAAGCAAGAGGAATCAGAGATGTGAGCTGTGGCTTGTGTGGTAAAATGAGGATGAATAGAATGAGACTGTTTAGGCTTTGATCAGGGAAACATGTAATTTGGACTCTGTTGCAACAGATGTGTATGAGTTGGGGCTGGGCCCGGTCCTCTGTCATAAAGAAGCAATTCAACATCATTTAGCAAACTTTCAACTAGGTTCTTGTCACTGTAGAGAAATGTTGAATTAAGAGCACCAAATGAATAGTGAAAGTGTTACAGAACAGACAGGGGTGGTGGTGATGCTGAATGATATGAAAGACCTCCCCTTCCCCTCCCCGCCGGGGGTTCCTCCCCTGTACCAGGTTCACTTTGCTGGCTGCCAGAGGAAAGGTGTAAAAGGAAAGGAATTATTATTTATTTCGAAGTTGTACATACTAAAGTTCTTTAGAATATGCATACATGCACACAGTCCTTCCCTCTCCCTCTGCCCCGTCTGGGGTACTGTATCTTACACAGGCTCCCAGCACCATCCACATGGCAAAAAGGGAGCACTTCCAAAGCCACATGGTCCTGACTCTCACCCAAGCCACGTGGTCCCAAAAAGAGACGTCAAATGGCTGTCCCATGTGGGTTTAAATCCCAGCACTAATCTTTCTCTGCAGCCTCATTTCCGGCTCCTCCCACAATTGGCCACAGTTGCCAGAATTCAGGGCAGGTGTGGCCCTGTGGTGTGGAGCCAATTATCTCCAAGCTCTCCTGGACCCCATTACAAATCCCTCTTTGGGGACACCCCTCTTGGCTGCACCCTATTACAGAAGTAGCAAGTCATGGTATCTGATTAACAGAACAAAGTGTTTCTGCAGACATTGGAAACTGAACTTTCAAAACTGAACTAAGTGGTCCAGTCAAGATAGAGGCATAGGTAAACATGGCTTACCTCCATGTACAACCACAGCAAAAATTACAACTAAATTACAAAAAAACTGTCACCCAGAATTGTCAGAAAAGAAAGCTGTATGGAAGTCTGACAACCAAGGAATTAAAGAAGTCGCATTCATCCAGATGGGTAGAAGGGACAGAGACATGGAGACACATACGTTGAATGGGCCTTCCTACCACCACATACAGTGAATAAAAATTGGAAGGGATACCTCAGGAGTGAGGGATCCTAGCCCCATACCAAACCACCCAGCCCAAGGTTCTAATACCAGGAAGATCAGTCCCATAACTCCTGGCTGTACAAAGCAGCAAAGTTATGGCGACAGAGGAAACTACATGATTCTCAAGTGTCTACTCTTAAAGGATCTTTGACAGTCTTGGGTCTTAGAAAGACTCACTCCATATGGGCTCTAGCTCCTGGGCTGCAGCTGGAAGAGCACCAGTGGCATACAGGGAGAAGCTGAAGTGACTGGCATCAGGACAAGTGCCAGGGGATGGCTTCTTCCCAGACAAACCTCCAGAGGCCAGGCAGTGGCTATCATCCCTTTCTTGAGCCCTCCTCCACACAAAATGGTGACACCATATCTAAGACTTTCATCGACCTGGTTCACACAGGTTACTCCACACAGGAGCCTCCACCTAAGGCTCCACCCCATGCGACTTGTGGGTGTGCTTTCCTATAATAGGCCATGCTACTAAGACAGGGAGTCAAAGCAGCTCTACCTAATAAATAGAAACAAACACAGGGAGGCTGCCAAAATGAAAAGACAAAGAAATATGGCCCAAATGGGAAAAAACAAAGAAACAACAACAACAAACAACAGAACAAAACTCCCCCAAAAGAACTAAACAAAATGGAGATAACCAACCTATCAGATGCAGAGTTCAAAACACAGGTTATCAGGATGCCGAAGGAACTCATTGGGTAATTCAACAGCATAAAAAAGATCCAGGCAGAAATGAAGTTTATGCTAAGTGAACTAAAAAATTTGTATAGGGAACCAACAGTGGAGTGGATGAAAATGAGAATCAAATGAATGATTTGGAACACAAGGAGGAAAAAAAATTCAATCAGAACAACAAGAAGAAAAACGAATCCAAAAAAAGTGAGGATAGGTTAAGGATCCTCAGGGACAACTTCAAACATACCAACATTCTAATCATAGGGGTGCTGGAAGGAGAAGAGAAAGAGCAAGAAATTGAAAACTTATTTGAAAAAATAATGAAAGAAAATTTCCCAAATTTGGTGAAGGAAATAGACATGCAAGTCGAAAGAGCAGAGAATCCCAAACAAGATGGACACAAAGAGGACCACACTGAGAGACATCATAATTAAAATGCCAAAGGTTAAAGGTAAGTAATCTTCAAAGCAGCAAAATAAAACGAAGTGTTACCTGCAAAGGAGTTGCAGGCTACAAGGGACTGGCAAGAAGTATTCAAAGTGATGAAAAGCAAGGACCTACAACCTAGATTACTCTATCCAGCAAAGCTATCATTTAGAGTTGAAGGACAGATAAAGTGCTTCCCAGACAGGTAAAGCTAAAGGAACTCAATCTTCATGAGGAAATGTAGATTCAGCAAGCCATTATATATGAGATGTTGAAAGGACTTATTTGAGAAATAGAAGACAAAACTATGAATGTTAAAATGGTAGAACATTCACAACCATCAACTGTTGAATCTAAAAAACAAACTAACCAAACAAGCAGAACAGGAACAGAATCATAAATATGAAGGTCACTTGAAGGTTTATGAGTTGGGAGGGAGAAGGGGGAGAATGGGGGAAAAGATACAGGGATTAAGAAGTACAAATTTGCAGGTACAGAATAGAGGGGGATATTAAGAATGGTATAGGAAATGAAGTAGCCAAAAAAGTTATATTCATGACCCATGGACATGAACTAAGTGGGTGGATTGCTGGAGGAAACGGAGGGTACTGGGTGGAGGTGAGGGGAAGGGAAAAAATTGGAACAACTGTAATAGCATAATAAATAAAATATAGTTTTAAAAAACTGGGTTAAATGTTTGTCAGCTATGCTCTCAGTGTCACGTTTTAACCATTATCAGAATAAACCTTATATTCTTAATATTAATTGTCTCTTTATCTCTCTAATAGAATAGAACTTTGAAGGCCATATTACTTTGACTTGTTTCCCAATTACATTGTTCAATACTTGAGAGCTGGTAGAGAGTCAACAAATGTGTTTATGTATAGAATATACTCAAACACAAATACGCTGCCCTTTCATACTTTACTGAGAGATTTCAAAACTAACAAATCTTTAGATTATAATTTACTCAATCAAATATGTAAATTTTAATGTCTCACATTACGCTTTGCAGGTAAATACATTATAACAGGTTCTATTATGGCTCTGATTTTACATTAATAAGGTATATTTGATAATTTTTTATAGCAGCTTTTACAAGTAATAATTTTATTATTCCCTATGGGTGATCATTTCACAATTTATACAAATATTGAATCATTATGTTGTATATGTAAAACTAATATAACTTTATGTTAATTATATTGCAATTAAAAATGAACTGATAGGTAAATAAAAACAATGCTTTCCTTGGAAGCATAGCCATTTTACTCATTAGCGCTCTTATAAATATTTTTGGAAAAAGAGTCACTGTTTCCAGGCTAAATTTGAGATTAGGTTCACAACTGTGTTAACCAATAGAATGAGGCATTAGGAGAATTAGGTTTTAACTGAAATGTCATTCAGAATGCATTAAGGGGGTAATTTATAGAACAGCATTTTCCTGTGATAAAATTAATATTTCCCAGCAACCTGTTGGATATATTAGTCACAACAAAAAACAGCTCACTGACACCATGTTTCATTCATGATAATTTCTGACTTATCAATGTTTATTTAATTATAGAATATGAATGAATTGAAAAGAGAGAAAGGTAGTCTTGGTGGGGAGGAAAACAGACTCCTTCTTATAGCTATGTAGTAAGTCTCTGGAGCACAAACCATCTTGTGGGTAAGACAGATATACTCTGTGACTTTTTACCTTACCTGCAAAATCAAGTATATAATAATCCTGTGCACTTCTTAAAGTTCAATAATTTGCCTGCATGGTTACTATAAAAAGACATTTGGGGGCTGCTGGTAGACCAGCTCAGCTACCTCAATGTCACCAAGAAGTGGCCCTAAACCAAGGCTGTTGTTCCCTCCTCATGGGAACTAGAACAGATAGAAGAACATGACCTTTGGACCAGACTTGTGAGCAGAGCGCTCTGCATGCAGAATATCTGAGCTCTGAGCTCCAGCTTCCTCTCTGTTGTATTGTGTTTCTGTTTCTTCATCCAGGTCATGGTGACATAAGATGTCTTGTAGGTGAATGCTGTGATAAAGCCATAAACTATTATTTTAAGTGTATAGGTGAGACACCCAATGGGGGTTAATTTGCTTACTTTCTCTCAAGAATAATTGCCTAAATGGAAATGAATTTCAAATAACTTTACATGTGTCACCAGATACAGTAATACTATTGAGGCAGGTTAGTAAGAAACTAGGTAAATCCCCTGGAAAGTGGAATGAAGAAACAAATATCTGGAACATCAGAGCAATCGATAGCCAATGGATAAATCATAAGGTATGATCCTCCCTAACCAAAGATATCTAAGAGCATGTGGTCTAAATCTGTCCTTCCTAACCAAAGATAGCTAAGAGCAAGTGGTTTTAACCTATCCTCTTACCCAAAGATATCTAAGAGCAGGTTGTTTAGGGAGTGGAGGGTTTGAGCAAAAAGGAAAAAGGACTCATGGGCATGGACGACAGTGTGGTGATTGCAGAGGGAGGGGGTAAAAGGGGACTAAATGATAATGGAAAAAATATAATAATGATTAAATTAAAAAAGAAAAGAAAAACAAAATGGCGTGTTATTCAAATAATTTTAAAAATCACCTTAGGGAGACAGATAAAAAAATAAAAACAAAAACAAAACAATTAGAGCCAGACTCATTTCCAAGATAGAGGTGAAACTATCCGGAAATGACCCCAAACTCCATTACTTTCTCATTTAATTCATTACCAGACTAAAAGACACCCAGAAGTCTAATTGATATTCTATTGAGATCCTCCCCAGAGTCCTCCTCTAAAATTCCTGCCTATAGAAAATAGATAAAACTCTCAGGACCCTCAGCATGTTCTTTCAGCATGCCTGCGTCCCCCCTTTCCTCAAGGCCATTATTTTGCTGCTTCTAAGCTAAGCTCTAAGGGTCCGGAGGAGACCCATACCCAGGGGAGCAGTGGGCAGTAGCAGCTCATCCCAAGCTGAGCCCCTGATCCTGTCTTCAGGGGCCCTTCTTGTGCCTCACTGTCCCTAGCTTTCATAAACTTACTGTTACTTAAAAAAAAGACATTCAGGGATAAAGACATTAATAGAAAGCAATTTGTTTTCTAAAAGCAATTGTAATGTCTAAAAAGAAAACAAAAACTATAAATATCGCTGTGTACATATAATGTTCGCTACTCGTGGATTGAGTATTCTTTTTTTTTAACTTCTCCATAAATAGGAGGTTATGAAAGAAAAAATTATTTCTCTCAATGACATGAGAGGACCTGAATTAAAGAATGCCTGAGTCAGTGGAATCAAGAATGACTGTCTTGAGAACCAAATTGCTTTTAATGATCTCACAATGGCAAACACATATGTTGGAGGAAGAGGAAAGGAATCAAGAGCGAAGGTGTGTTGAGAGGCAGGGACAGCATGATGAATGGAAGTCAGTGAGATGCTGGCTGGCTGGAGCCCACCTAACTACAGCTGCTGAGGAGGTTTTCACAGAGCCACGTGCGGCTCAGGAAAGGACTTTGTGTTCTTGCAAAGGTGTGTGAGGTACAGAGGGACTTTTTTTCAATATGATAATAACACTAACATCTATTGAATGCTTACTTACCAAAAATGCATATTAACTCACTATGAGAAAAATGCTATTGTTAATTCCACTATATAGAAGAAAAATATCAACACAGAGCAATTTCCTAACTTCTCCAGAGACAGTGATAATAAATGATACAATGGGTATTCTAATCCAAACAACTGGATTTAACAACCCCATAATAGTCACCATGCTATAGTACTACTCAGAATACTTATTCTAGAGTTTGGCGTAAGGTTGAGAGGAATCACTCAAATCTCATTGCAATGCTATCTACTTAAATGCTATCTACTTAAATGCTATCTACTTATATGGAGTGCTAAAGGCACTCCATATATCCGGCCCAGAGAAAAACAGCCATTGGGGGAGAAAAAAAATCTTTTTTACCTTGAATGTACTACCATCTCCTTCATTAAATTGCTGCTGCTTTTGGTCAGATGAAGACATGCTCATTCATATTCAATGGCTGCTAAATTGGAAATAAAGTATGGGTTCAAGTCAACACAAGAAAAAAAATGCAGGGAGCAAGTACAGCTAGAAATTCTTCTCAATATAGCAGCATTGATTCTTCCTCTAGACACAGACATATGTACCCAGAAACTAAAAGTGGCAATGAAATATTGCAGAGAAAGGGTAATCTCTAAGAGAAAATCTGGACACAGGCAGGAGGGGAACAAAATGTGTAATGGGAAAAGATTTCTAAAAAAGAGCCTTTTGGTTTTTTATGCCCTAAAGTGTGAACTACAAAATAATAGTGGTATGCTAGTTATCCTTATCCTTAGGGAGAAAAATAAGATTATTTACATCTTTTCTTGGCCACTGAAACATTTTATTTCAAAGAGATAAACATATTCCTTGTCTGCTATATTATCATAAATTTCTGTCTATGAATACCAACAACAATGATACTTTAAAATGGTATGTTCTCATTTATGTTTACAGTGTTGCTTTATACTTAGACATTATGACTTTCAAAATAATCTGCATCACTTGCTCTTGGTCCCTTTTTATGGTGGAATTCCTTGATAAATGTTCTATCCTCCTATTCTTCCCTTACTTTATTTGTTTCTCACATTTAACTTTTTTTTTTCCAGAAAAAAAGTAAATTCTGCACACTATCCAACACAGGAAAGCATGTTGGTATTTTTTAGGTCAACGGGAAAGCTGATCCTAAATTACCTTTGCTGTACATTTCCTCATGAAGATTAAAGTCTGTCTGGAGAAGGAACTCTAGCAGTAGAGGTATGCATCTGGTACAGGAGTGGATGGAGAAAGGAAGAGGTGAAGAGCCAGAGCTGGACATGAATAGAGATCAGTTGTCTTAACAGCATATTGTACTACGTAAACATACCAAAGAATTTGCACAAGTACTCCCTTAAAGGTCCAGTGTTTGAATTTCTGTTACTCAATTAATGTTATCAAAAAACAAACAAACAAACAAACAAACAAACAAACGTAACAGTAGAGAGAAGACTGAGATAGCAGAAATTTAAATGAAGAAATATTTCCTTTAGTTTCACTCCAACATATCAGAAAATTCTTGAAAAGCCTTGGGAGAAGAGATATTTCAGAATTACGCACCTCTCTTACACATTTGTGAACTGGGTATTTATACATACACGGAAAACTGTCTATTCCAAGTTGACAAGGGGAGAAAATAAGAAAAGTAAAACCTAGTTCACATGGCATAGCTTACATCAAACTAAAGTGAACTGATATTTTGGTAATTTCTTCAAGAGACATTAACAAATAGAAAAGGAGATTCACAAAAGCACAGTTGAAAAAATACAGAATTTTTTTATAGTAGGAGGATTTTTCAATAACAGACACCAAAAGAAAAACTGGGTTCCATTCATTTTAATATTTAAAACTATTATATATTAAACATACACATACAACAAACTTACAGATAAATTATATGATAGGATCAATGTTTTCGATGTACGTAATAGAAGACCTACAAATTAAAGGTAACATTTTTGATAAAGGGTGCACACAAATACAGTGATACTTTTAATTTAAAATAATGGTTCTAGGTCCACTGAATAGATATAAAAATTATCTTTATCCCAACTTAACACCATGTCCTCCTCTCAAAAGATCATTTAAGTATGAATTGTAGATTTACAAGTAAAATAAAAAAAGAAACAGATTTTTCTAAATATTTTAGATAAAAACGTAGAAGATTATACTTAATAAAATGATTTAGATAAAATATTTTGGAAAAAATATAACAAAGCTTACTATATAAGAAAAATGACAAATTGGCTTCTTTGAAAAATAAGATTATTGGCCTTGGTTGGTGTGGCTCAGTGGATTGATGCTGGCCTATGAACCAAAGCATTGTGGGTTCAATTCCCAGTCAGGACACATGCCTGGTTTGTAGGCCAGGTCCCCAGTAAGGAACGTGTGAGAGGCAACCACACATTGATGTTTCTCTCCCTCTCTTTCCCTCTTTCAACAACTGAATAAAAATCTTTAAAAAATTAAAATTAAAAGAATAATATAATTGGACTATCAAAAGATGCCATTAAAAGAAAAACAAGCCACAGAGAATTTGTGGTATATATATATATATATATATATATATATATATATATATATATATATATGACAAACAATTTATATCTAGTATACATAAAGAACTTCTATGAATCAATAAAAGAGAAAATGATAGAAAAAATAGTCAAATGACTGGAATAGGCATTTTATAAAATATAATAGTAACTGAATAATAAGCATATTTAAAAGACATTTAATACCTTTAGTCCTGAGGAAAATATAAATTAAAATCTCAATGCAGTACCAATTTATAGTGACCAAATATGAATAGAATTTACCTTACCTTGTATTACTATGGCCATGAAGCAATTGGAACTTTTTAGTTTTGGTGAGAATGTAAATTGGTACAACCTCTTTGAAAAACTGTTAACATTAGGATAAATGTTAAATAAAGAACACAGGCATATTTTACATACAAAAACCAACTTATAGCCATATACCCTAACATACATTTACCAAAAGAGATGTAAAGAATATTCATAGCACCACTATTTACAATAACTAGTAATAGTGTTTGTATTCAAAAATAGTAGGAGGGATAAATTAGTTGTGGTATAGTCATATAATATAATACTGTACAACAATAAGGCAATGAATTACAACTACACACAAGAATCTGATTAAATTTCAGAAGCATAATATTTCACAAACAAAACTCTTTTGCTAAAAAAGCAAAAAGCAGGAAACAATTTAAATGTTTAATCAAAAACTAAATACATCAGGCCTTATCCATAACGTAAGTGGAAATATGCACCATTATAATGATAGCATGGAGCAGGTGTCAGCACTTTGGCCAAATCTGCTGCTGCCGTTTTCTGTAAATCAGATTTTATTGAAATACAAGCATGCTTATCTGCTCACACCATCTCTATGACTGCTTGCAATCTACAATGGCAGAGTAGCAGCAGAGACCATATAGCCCCCAAAGCCAAAATCATTGAGTACCTGAAACTTTAAAGAAAAACGTTGCCTACCTTGGCATATAAGAACTACTAGTGTTATGAAAATTAAGAATCAATTCACACAAGTACACTCAAAATAGCTCTTGGTTCTCACAAACAGATAAATGAGTCTGGTAAAATTCCAGATTTGACAATACCATGCATGTTGGTGAGGATGTGGAGCAACCGGAACTCTCAGTGTTCAGTCATGGAAATGCAAAATTGCACAGCCACTTTGGAAGATTATTTGATGATTTATTTTTTTAAAATTTTATTTATTTATTTTTAGAGAGATGAGAGGGGAAGGAGAAAGAGAGGGAGAGAAACATCAACGTGTAGTTGCGTTTTGCACACACCCTACTGGGGATATGGCCTGCAACCAAGGCATGTACTCTGACTGGGAATTGAACTGGCAACGGTTTGGTTCACAGGCCCACACTCAATCCACTGAGCTATACCAGCCAGGGCTATCTGATGATTTCTTATACAACTAAACATACTCCATTTATGCAATTCAGCAATCGCACTCCTTATTTACCTAAAGGACTTGAAAACTTATGTCCGCACCAAAACTTGCACACAAATGTCTATAACAACTTTACTCATAATTACCAAAACTGGGAAGCAACTGAGATGATTTTCCATAGATAAATAGATAAACTGATATGTATAGACAATAAAATACTACACAACCCTAAAAAACATATGTATTATCAACCCATGAAAGGATATGAGAGAAACTTAAATATGCTTATTACTAAATGAAAGAGGTCAATTTGAAAAAAAAATGTGTATACTATATGATTCCAAGTGTATGACATTCTGGAGAAGACAAAAGTATGAAGACACTAAGAAGACCAGTGATTGCCGGAAGTTGGGGGTTGGGGGGCACAGATGTTTTTTCAAGCAGTAGAAGTACTCTGTGTGAAACCATAACGATAGATACATGTCATTATAAATTGTAATGTATAATATTACATATGTCCAATTCCTAAGAATGTATAACATCAATAATGATCTATTATGTAAACTCTGGCTTTTGGGTGATTATAATGTCGATGAGGTTTATCAATTGTAACAAATGTACCACTGTGATGAAGGATGTTGAAAATGCAGGAGAGTATGTAGGTGTGGGAGCAGAGGGTATATGGGACACCTCTGTACCTTCCCTTCAATTTTGCTGTAAATCTTAAACTGCTCTAAAAAAAGTCCTAATTTAATTTTTCCCCAAATTTCTGGTTTTGTTAAGAGTAGAAAACAAACCACACTGATTGGCAATATGTGAATTGTTGCTATGTAGCTAAACTATAAATTTTAAAGATGCTATTTTTAATATTAAATCATAAAGTTCCAGGAGTATACTAATTTTAGAAATAGCAAACACAAAATTTGAAATGAATCCCTAATAGAATTAACAGTTCATATACGTTAAAAGTTTGACATTAAGTAAATATTAAAATGTTAAAATTATGTGATAAATTTGATATTTGTTCAAAATGCAAACCAAGTTTAGATTCATGGATTCTCAGTACAGAAATAAATTAGAAAGTCCTTGCAGTCAAGTACCCATCCTGTGCTTTTCTGCCTTTCATTTTATCTGCAGAAAATAGCTGTTAATCTGGCTTAAATCCCCCAGAAATCTGGAAATTAATTTTCCATAAGGAAAATTTGTCTTTGGACTTCTCTTATTATATCTGGGAAGATTTTAGTATTATTGAGAGAAAAACTATGTCTTGGTTCTTTTCTTTACCAACTGCAAATTGCTTCAAATTATTTATTTCCTTAACGAATAATTTGCAAGCTAGCCAGGAGAGCTTTTTGATCTTCAGTTTACTTTCACAACAAATCTTACATTTAAAGTTTTGACATAATTTCCAGATTATATCTAGGCCTCTGAGACCATGTAAACATAAGAATGACCGTTCCCTGGCATATTTTGAAGAATGTGATAAATTCGCATTTTACATAGATATAATTTATACTTGAAAAATACTTTTTTGTGTATTTATGAATAAAGATAATACTTAATCACTGAACATATTTTTTAATTTACTCTTATCTTTCCAGAAGATAAGAACATAGCTGTGAGCAAGGCAGGCTAATTTCATCCTTTCAGAACTTTCATTCTAGTGCTAAGAAAAATGAGTACATAAAAATAAGTAAAATGCCTAAATAATATAATTTCAAATATTTATAACATATGTAAAGATAATAAAAATGTACTATGGAATAAAGCTTAATGGAGTTTGGCTCTTCAATAAAGATGTTTTTGAGGAAGGGATTTTTCAATTAATCTGCAAAAGAGAAAGTGTCAGCTTTGCAGGGCCTCAGGTTCGAGTTCTCCCCCCAGAGCAAGTTAGCAAGGGTAACGACCCTGAAGCAGGAATGAGCTTAGCCCACTCAATGAAGAGCCATAAAGAAGAGATTAGGATATTAATAAAGGAAGAAAATATTACTATATTAAGACAGAGAGGTAAATAGATTCCATTCTAATTTCAATGGAAAGATGCTGGAAAAGGTATGATTTGATTGATTTTTTGGATACCATCTCAAATCCCCAGTGTATTTCTGATGTATTAGAGTCATTTATTTCCACTAGGGATAAAATAGACACCATGTCCCCTCGACATGAATATTTTGTGTAAAAGAGAATAAATAGATTAAAAGAAGCCTGAGAGAATAAGAGCAGGCTTTTTGGGAGTTAAAGCCAAAGTTGATGATTTGAGTTGGGTTAGGATAGAAGCTGTAGAGACTGAGAAGAGGATCAACTGAGAATGTAGTTTAGAAACAATAGTTTTAATGAAGGGTAGAAAGGCAGAAGAAAAGGGTAAAATCAAGGATGACACCTTGTTTGGGGATCACAGTGTCTGGGAGAATGATGATGCATTAAACAAGGCTGAGAAAGCCTGGGGAAGAAAACGAGCATGAGGGGGAAGGTGATGGGCAGGTGTTGTCAGTTTGGTGTGTTACATGTCAGATATATATATATTTAAGTGGAGGTATACTAATGCATATTATAGATAATCCATGTGAGGTAAATTTAGTGATATGTGACTGTTTTTTTCTTTAATTAATTAAATAAAATATTGGGCTGGCCAAAAGTTCATTCTTCTTTTCCCCATAAGATGGCTCTAGAAGAGCTTAGCTGTCTTTATCTTCATTTAAAACAATTTTGTTAGATTGCATTGTGACAGCTGTCAAAACAGCATGCATTAAAAAAATCAAAATTGGTGAATTTTTGTGTAGCCATTTTAATATTGAAGATGGAAGAAATAAGCATATTATACTTATTTTTTTGGCATATTATACTTTCTCATTTCAAGAAAGGTTAAAGTGCAGCTGAAACACAGAAGATTTGTGCAGTAAATGGAGAAGGTGCTGTGACTGATCAAAAGTGTCAAAAGTGGCTTGTGAAATTTCATGCTAGAGATTTTTCACTGGATGATGCTCCACAGATAGACCAGTTGAAATTGATAGCAATCAAATGGAGACATTGATTGAGAACAGTCAACATTATGCCACGTGGGAGGTAGCCAATATACTTAAAATATCCAAAACCAATAAAGTTATTGGTGAACATTAAAAAAATGTGTCTCTTATTTTATGGAAAAAGCATACAAACTTTTGGGGCAGCCCAATAGAAAATATACGATTTGTATCACACGTAATAAAGAGCATTTTTACTTGTGAAATTTTTGTTTCAGTTATGAATTCTTAGATAAAACTGTGCAATGGATCATAATGTAAAATGTGTTTCATATTCTGAGTCACAGCCAAAGAAGTATGAAAACTACTGACAAGAAAGAATTTAAAATAGTGACTTTTACACTGAAATTAAAGCACTTTTCAAGTGATGTCAAATTTCTTTAGAAATGTTCTTCAAGAAACAATTCTGTTGTGTGTATTTTATTACTTTGTATTGTTTTGGATATATGTGTCTTTAAATCAGCTGGTATACTTTAATTGTGTAGAAGCATTTTCCAAGAGGGCTTTAATCAACCATATTTCTTTTTAAAGGAAGGAGAGGTTTGAATCGGAAATAACAATGTAGCCATAATCATGGTGACAGTAAAATAAAACATAAAAAGTCATCGAAGAAGCATGACAGATAAGATAATTTGGCAATTTGGTATGAGAGAAGATATGTAGGAAGTATAAAAAGAAATAATGGTTTCCAGTAATGAGAAAGAGAAAAAGGAAACAAACACAACTTTTGCACTGGAAGCTGCTTGCATTGATTATCACTTTTGTGTTGCTTTAGGTCCGTGCAGCCTCCCAGTTCCACCCACTGCTCTGGCGACTATCTCATGTGGGCTTAGACCAGTTTGGAGCAGGTACAAGCTGCTTTCTACCCAGGGGTGTCTTCAGTGTTCCCACTGGCAGATTCCTCTGGAATGCACTCAACAATCACTCATGAAGAAGCTGGAATTGGTAGACAATTGATTTCCCAACGGACAGTGCTGAACCAATGGGGAACTGGAATCAATTAATAAAACTATGCCCTTTTCTTCCTTGAGCAGGTATTTCTGAGACACTTTTTATAAGCCATTTAGAAAGGTCCTTTGTGGTCAACATACAAATACATTCTTAAATTAACTATTTCACTGCGTTGTACTCACTCTTACTTCCTGGTATCACATTCCAAAATAAATTTCTTAAGTACAAACTTTTGTCTCAGGTTTTGCTTTTAGAAAAACAAATGCCAACAGATCACCTTTCTTTCTGGTTTATGAAATTAATTGCCATTATTTAAAAATCATCTGGTAATGTACTAAAATAAACCACAATTTTAAAAATTGTTTTGAAATTCATCAGGCAGACTTACATGAAAGTTTATTCTAGCTTAATTTTTTCCTGAGTATAAAAATAATAACACTGCCTTCCTTCCTTCCTCCCTCCCTGCTTCTTTGCCTAAAAGCAAAAAATCAAGGCAATCTTTTCTACAGGTTGGTCTTCTGTTAAAGTCAGGAGGAGTGTGTTCAGCTTTTGAACATACTTTGACAGAACTCTTGGAGGGGGGGATGGCTGAGACTTAGGCCCTTAATATCTAATGATTAAAGAAGTAGATTAATTAATTTGGGGAAGGAGACCTACATAATTAATCAAAAAATATTTGTATGTTTCCTTTGTGCCTACCTCTTTTTTATGCACAGTGTAGTTAATAAAACTGGCAAAATGCAATCAGGAAGCTGAGGTTTTTAACCTCATTTGAAAAGGCAACTCATACTCCCGTGAGACAACGAAAGCACATACAACTTGATGCTGAGAAGCAGTTGCAGGAGTTTCTCATCAGAGTGAAATTTCTGCTGGGCCGTGAAAAAAGGTGCTGAAAAAGTAAGTGAATGACTGGGTTGAGGAAAGTGGCTTTATTTTCATTTAAAATGCAAAATGCGCCCTGACTTGGTGTTGCCCAGTGGATTGAGTGTGGGCTGCGCACCAAAGAGTCGCTGGTTCAATTCCCAGTCAGGGCACATGCCTGGGTTGCAGGCCAGGTCCCCAGTGGGGGCCACGTGAGAGGCAACCGCACATTGATGTTTATCTCCCTCTCTTACTCCCTCCTCCCTTCCCTTCTGTCTAAAAATAAATAAAATATTTTTAAAAAAGCAAAATGCCTGCTTTGGACGAAAGTTTGGCTTTGGCAGGGCAGCAGTTAGAGCATTGTCCCCATCTGCCGAGGTTGTGAGTTTGTCACCAGTTGGCGCATAAATAAGTGGAACAACAAATTGATGTTTCTCTCTCTCTCTTTCTCTCTTTCACACTCTCAAATAATTTTATTTGTTTAAAGCTTGATACATTTGAAATAAGTATATAAGATGTCATCACAAAAAGAAGTAGTACATGAAATTCTGTTAACTTTTTAAAATTTCCTGGTATTTGACTCCTTGAGGAAAATGCCTTAGGTTAATGTTATGAAATCGACTCCTCTCTACTTGCATGCACCAGAAGTCTTCCATTAAACACCATTAATTAATCATGAATGAGTAAAAAATTAGTTCCTCCTGGAAATGTAATACAGTGCAGAGTGGTCTTTGGAAAGGTTCATTCTGCTGTGATATTTCTAAGAAATTTAAGGGTAGGGAACTCTCATTATCTGAAGTTTTCTTTAGTGGAAAGCAGATATAAAACTGCAACCAAATTTTTTGAATTATTTCATTATATTTATAACCGTCTCTAACAGCATCAGCTATATTAAAAAAATAAACACAGTATTTCCTTCATTTCATAAGTAATAAGCATCATGGATCAAGTGGTAGAAAATAGTTCTGCTACTGTGAGTTATAAGAAAGTATGTAATAACTAAAAGTAGGTTGTAGGAGCCACGCTTGATAATTCAAGGTTGGGTCGGACACATTGCTTGCTGACTGGCCAGCTTCTTCTTTAGAAGAGTGCTTGGGGGCACAGAGCAACAGGAGTACAAGTTACTGTATTTTTCAGGAATGCATTGGCTTTGCCAAATGTTTTCATGCAAGAGCAACTGTTCCTCATTACTTCTCCTACTAACTAAAATTTTTCTAGGACCCCGAAGGTCATTCCTTTCAGACAGTGGTTCTCAACTTTGGCTGCGCGTTAGAATCACACGGAGAGATTGTACATTGAATATCCACACTGCGCCCTAGACCAATTAAATCATCATCTCAGCACTTAGGACAAAGCACTAGTAAGTTTTTAAAGCTCCCTGATGAGACCGATGTGCATCCAAATTTGAAGACTAGTTTTTTTGTGAGTATGAGTTTCCTTATTTAACCGTTAAGTAGAACAAGAGTCCTCAACGCTATACCTAAATGAGGTTTTTTCAAAGAAACATTTGCATCTTATCCTTAAAATAGCATGCGAGCATTTTTCACCTATGAGGAATAACTTTTAAAAACAAATTAGACTAGTCTTTCTCCTAGAGAAAAGTTTAAATGAGGTCATCGCCTATCAATTTGGGACAAAAAAAAAAAAATTTGTACTTTGAAGACACAAAGCTACCTGGCATACCTCCCACAGGTTCTAAGGACGCTGCTTCCTCTAATGCACTTTCTGTTGACAGCAGAGATTTGTTTTCCTCCCACGAAATGGAGGACCGTGGACAGTGGTAATTCACTAACCTGGTTAGCAAAAGGGGCTTCAGTGGGTATGCCTTTAGCTCAACGACCTTGACATTCCCCTCAGCCTGTCTTAGTTTTTTTACACACATTTCTTTCTGGCTATAGGACGCGGACCCTCCTTGCCTTAGAGCATTCTCTTTAGAAAATTTGGAATTATAAATTTTTTTTCTGAGCCTTTGAAACATAGTTAAGTCTTCTCCCAATCTCTTGCAATTTATACAAACCAGGAAATATTTTCCCCAAGGAAATGGAACTATTTCTTTAAAATAAAAGCATTGAAGGAAATAGCCCCTCTATCCTCCAGTTTCTGTAGGAGAGGAGGAGCCTAATGTTGATAAATAACAATTAGCAGGCACAGATGGCCTATCACAGAAAAAAAAATTTACAAAATCAGGAATATTTCAATACAACTCAACGATCAGCCTTCCACCCTGCAAAATCTTTAGTACGTTTTAGTCCCTAAAGCTCTCCCATGTTTAGAGGCCATTCAGACCTTCTAAACAGGTTAGATGCAGAGCTACGTTGAAAACAAAACTTTCAAACATTTTTAGCTTAAATAATTAAAAAATAAGTCACAGAAAAAGTCTTTTGATTCTCCCTTTTTCCTCTTGCCTATTTTATCTTATAAAAATCCCACTCTTTCTATAAATTTTTAAAAGATTTTATTTATTTATTTTTTTAGAGAGAGGGGAAGGGAGGGAGAAAGAGAGGAAGAGAAACAGCAATGTATGGTTGCCTCTCACATGGCCCTCACTGGGGACCTGGCCTGCAACCCAGGCATGTGCCCTGACTGGGAATCGAACCGAGACAGTTTGGTTCCCAGCCCGCGCTCAATCCACTGAGCTACACCAGCCAGGGCCCCATTCTTTCTGTAAATTTGAGGAGCATTGGTGTTCTATACCTCAGAAACCTTGGCTGGCCATAAGTTTCTTATTACCGTTCTACAATGCTCTGTCTCCACGATCAGCATTTTCTATTATTTCATCAAAATCCCTGAAGTATTTTACGGCCATTCCTTTCAATTTGACATTTTTTCCATCTAATCTGATGATGAAATAAGATAATCTTCAAGTTGACGATAAGCAAAAAATAAAATGCTGTTATTCAAACTGAACATACAGAGCACAGACATTAAAAGTTTACACCACAGATTTGGATCAACACATATTAAAGCACATTCCATTTATCCATCGCCCCCTCATATTTGAATTTGATCATTATCTGCTTAGTGCATACTGTTTGCCTGCAACTGCAAATGTAAAGTTTTTGTGATGGTAGCAGACTATTGGAAAGGCAAAGAGTAATAAGGCACAGATATTTATTTAATAATAAAAACAATACATAAATAATATAGGGACCAATCTTAGAATCCTATGAAAGTATTGAAAAGAAAGCCCTAAACTAATTAAGCATACGTATTACTCAGATGAAATTTAAATTTCAAAGTTAGGACATTATACTTACAAACACACAAATACACACATGTGTTTCATCGACCCTATATCCAAATGTTCATTGAATTTCCACATGTTCTTTCAAGTGAGAGAGGTTCTGTGAGGGACATAAAAATATTCCTGTATTCAAGACGCAATTCTCATTGGTCAGAATAGGGCTGCTGGGCTTGGTTAAAGCTATGCAGCTCTCATTGGGTGGGGAAAGCCTCAGTCCTGCTGGTTGAAATAGGATTTGAGGAACCATTTATACTGGCCGACTCGGATGGCAGAAACACAGGGCAGACAGGCACCTCAGCCCAGAGGCAGGCAGTGAAGCGCAAGCTTTTCTGTCAAGGGCAGTTTGCAGGAGAGGTCCCTGTGCTGCCATGGCTACTAGGCTCTGTTTTTTGTTTTGTTTTGTTTGGGGTTTTTGGTTTGTTTTGTTTTTTATTCTAAATCTGAGCCCAGTTAGCCAGCAAGAGCCCTTCTTATCAGGTGTCTTTTCCCCCCACAAGATTTACATGCCTCATTTGAAGCATTTTTACTTTCTTGACTTTTTTTCATTAGCCTATCAGCAATATGAATGTCAGTATTAGCTGATTTTTTAAGTTAATACGGTACAATGATTTATCTGCTTTGTACTCGGAAACAACCTAGTTAAAATGTAAAACTTTTAAGTATTCTAGCAAAGCCTTATTTTTACATCAAATATAAGTGTTTGAACCTTTTGTATGCACAGACTGTAGGAACAAATATAATCATAAAGCACACACAGTGTGCCAAGTATCAGGCACTAGTAAATCACATATAATTTTATACACTTCTTACATGGGCAAGATTACCCATGTGGTAGATCTTACCTACACCCATTTAACAGAGTTTTTTTAAAAAAGCTGTAAGCTCTGAAAGCTACAGTGTGACTGGCCAAAACACCATAGATAGAAAGTGGCAGATCAGTCATTGAAGCCAGGGTTTGTATGTCATTGCCAAATCTTTCAGGGACTCCCATATAGACAAATGCTTCTGTTAGCATATATTATTCATTAGATAGTAGACATTGCAAATATTCTAGAAGACAACATTGTGTATTACTTTCATTTCAGATTCAATTCACTTGAGCGACTTTCCTTCCTAACTGAATAAAGATGTCCCAGATGTAAAAATGATAGGACTAATTTTATTTTAATAAGTCATAAGAGGAAATAACTTGTTTTAAACACTAAGGTGGTACATACAGAAATATATTTGGGATCCACTGATGTAAAGGCTAGCATCAGCTAGGGGGTGTTTTCCAAGTATATCTTTTAATAAGTATAATCCAAAATGCAAAGAAAATGTTTCATTACAAGATTATTTCATATAGTTATTCATATTATTTACACAAGAACAAGAACCTCATTATACATGTCTGAAAATTGTTCATTAAAAACAGACTTTTATAAAATATAATAATTCAGATATAATGTGCAATATATATGGTTCAAGGTACATTATTGACATAAATTTTACTAATACAACATATAAGCAAGGGCCTAGCACTGGATTCCTTGGGTACCTGTAGTCAACCTTTTGGTGGCAAGCTTGGGTTGGTAGAGCTGGGCATGTCACTAAGAGTATTCCAGCAGAGAGCATCTCACCCAACACTGCTGTATGTTTACATACAGACAGTTACTGTCTGAGCCCACAGACACCAGGTGCACTGAGAGAGATAGGCAAGGGGCCGGATGCAACATAGCTGAGGGAATCACAGGGATGGCGGTGGAGAGCATGCTGAGGACCATTACTGTTGGTCCCAAATGTCACTTGATGGTTGCTAAAACAACCTCAGACATCTCAATTCAACCTATAAATACTGAGCCTTAAAACAAACAGATTATAGATCCCCTTAGAGATTTAGCAACCTTTTCAGGCAAAGGTGAAAAATAAATTCAGACATTTCAAAAGAACAACAAAACACACACACGTTCACAAAAACGTCCTTGATGACAGCAATTTTTTGTTGCTTTTGCTTTCCTTTTCCCTCTTCCTACTGTCGAACTAATATCAGTTCAGGGAATAAAGGCTGGAATATTTGTCCCATTGCAACAATTCTGTGAAGTAGAAATCAGTTTCTGGTCACACAAAAACATTCCACTAAGCTGTCTGCATGTTATTTAATTTGTCAAAAATACAAAATATTTTTGGAAAGGGCACGTGTACAGAAAGCAACACATAGGCACAACTCTGCTAGATCGCCAGAGACCATACAAAAGGTCTCACTTCTGCTGCTGTCAGGGTCACAGCCAAGGCGCCTCTCACCAACTGCGGAAATAGCTCTCGATTCCTCACTGCTTTTCTCATTCAAAGCTTTCATTATCATTCAGGAAGATCTTACAAAAAGCAATAGTGCTTTTTCACTTAATGCAATGATTTACATATAACAACAGCTCCTCAGTTTTGAATATCATGCTTAGTAATAGCAAGATCAGGGTCTTACCCAGAGGAAAGAAAAGAATCTGTGCTAAGGCGAACTTGAACAATATTTCTGTCTCCAGCTTTATGACCAAAGACTCTGTAGCCCTGCCCTCAACTCTAATTTACACTTCTTTACCTGTGTAGCCCTGACACTGAGTTGGTTTCCGATGCCATTATTACAGGTCCATTTCCCCTACCTTTTGTAGATCTCAGTCACCAGATGTTTTTGTCTGTCTGATCCTTGCAACTCTCCTGGGAAACACGTATCATGGCCTTGCTCAACAGCACATTTTTATTGTTTTTTTTCTAGCTAAGCCTTTAGTTGCAATGATAAAAATCTATACAAATTGTATAAAGGGTGAATTTGTTGTTTGGAAATGAATGAGAAAGACAGGCAATGAAACTGATCCTGAGAGCTAGGAAGTTATTGTGATCCAAGGCAACATGTAATGCTTACATAGGTTTAGATCATTAAAAAGACTCACAGACACCCCAGAATATATTTATGTACGACTTAATGAAGGTAAACGGTTTGGTAAAGCAGGACAAAGAAAGGACAGGCGAGTGTCAGAGGCCTAGGGCTTTCTAAGAGACTTTCCAGGGTTTTAGTCATCAGAGGCACACGTTGTCCCTGGATTATGAAACAGTGTTATGTACAAGGAATCTTGGTGTCAGAAGACATCAGGCACGAGTTTTCCAGCGGGATTTACTACACACCACTGGTCACATATACGAGTCAGCTTTTGTAACCACTCAAATGATGTATAGGCCATTGATTTACACACATTGCAAAATAATGTTAACAGGTAGTTAGTTCTAAGTAACTCTAAAAGATTTTTGAACTTTAAATAGTACAATAAAAATCACTAAGCCCTTTTGCTCTTGTTTTTAGCACCAGTGAAAAGCACTCTTTCAGCCATACTCAGAGACAGATACAGAGCTATTACTGTTCAACTATTAAAAACAAAACACTTTATCTTACCTATGACACTGTATTCTTCTTTTGTCTCATTCTAGAGTAGCATTGTTTCTCTCATCCACTCTTTAAATCTTCTCTGTCTTAGCACTTTCTGCTTGGACCTGGCCCAATAATGTTTGTTACGGGTGCTAACACTGAATGACTTTACTGTCAGTGCCCATAATCAGCATAAGCTTCATTTTAGAATTTGCATGTGAGGGCAATTCCAGGTTTGCTGACCAGACAATGGGTTGTGTCCAGTTAAGGTAAGTAACACCTGACAGTCTATTCAGCTGTCGGTGAATGTGTATGGATCACACAGTGCAAACATGTGTCAGAGAAAGTTATGAAAATGTGCAGGTTCCTTTCCGAATTGCCACTACCATCCTAGTTATCTAAAAGTTATTTACCAATCATGGGGTGTGGATAGAAGTCAGTGGCCAGAATGAAAATGATGTTAGATAAACCAGCTGAGCTCTGGGATACTTAACTCCTAATATCAGTCATAGAACTCTTCCGTTTTTATCTGTTTTAATTATAAAAAAAGATTCTTTGGAGAAAAATGTTTAAATTTCACTCCTTAAATCTGAAATATAACTTCAGCCTTTCTGGGCAATATATAAATCCCTTTGCTAGATTAATGCAAATTTTAAAAATTATATATTCTATTAATTAAAAACTTCTAACTTTGAGATTATAAATCAACTTATTCATTACTCAAGAATACTAAAGTCAATATACCAGCCTTGGCAGTTTACTCATAGACAAATACATTATTCATTATAGATTATCAATAAAATATGTATTCCTTTGTTATTAAAATTAGCATACCTAAATTTATTTAAATGAGATTAACATGAGAAATTAAGAAAAATGGTTATTTATTAAGACTAATTCTCCTATTTTTGTTAAAAAAGGGAAAAACTAAGCCATTCTCAATTCTTTGTCTTTAGAAAAGAAAAAAAATATATTATTTTATGCCCTCAATATTTTACTCCTCTTTTGCATAACAATAAAGAAAACATTATATGCAATAGATCAAATAAAATTAAAAGAAAAAGTCCCCATAGAATTTCAACAAAAGATCATTTGATTCCCAACTCATTATAATGAGGAGTGTTATTCAGGCAAGAAGATAGGAAAAAATGATGAAAATATCATCTCAGGTAACTGAGAAAACCTTTTACATTACTCTTTTTCCCCCTTGCCTGTGGTTACACAGGATTAAGTACTCTATGGTCCCATTGATATAACCTTACAAACAGGCAGAATGACTACTGTGTGTTAGAAGTCATAGAAGCGGTTTCCTTTGGGGGAGGAGGGGTAGCACTGGCAAGCAGAGCAAGAATGAATTCTGAGATGATTGTAATGCTCAGTTTTCTCTTGGTATGGCTACATTACTGTATTCACTTTGGAACTTCATCTAGCCATATTCCAATGATCTTTCTAACTTTTCTGATTATATGTTATTTTCTAAGTTTATTTAAAAACATACAAAAAATTGGAAGTTGAATTCCAAGGAAGTAGAAGTTTTTCCAAGGTCTAAAGAAAGAAGAGTTCTCGGAATCAGGCAGTGATGCGTAGCTCTATCTTAAGTCCAGGCACACAGTGCAGCATCCAGTGTGATCACCGTACCGTTTCTAGAACGTGGCTCAATAATGTCAACAAATATACACTAAATAAATATTTGTTGGAGGACTGAGTAAAAAGATGGGTGTCAATTACCAAAGAGAGCTATTAGGACCAGGAAGCAATAACTACATTTTACAAAAAAAAAAAAAAAAAAAAATAGGTAAATTTTTTAGTGAAGTGAGAATTTGTGGTTTAGAAAGTGAGTAGCAAGTGAGCAATTAGACACTGGTAGCCCAAACTGCTTTCAAGAAGCTTGCCTATGAAGAATGGAGTAAGTTGATAAAGTTCCTGGAAGCAAGTACTATAGAGGTAGTACAATGAAAGGTTTTCAAGTTTAAAATTTTAAAGAAAAAGAGTAATAACTATTGTTTATTCGGTGGTTACCATGTCCTTTTGGTAAAGGACATGTCCTTTGAAAAATAAGATGAAGCTGATGATAATATCTGCTGTGGACTGAATGTCTGTATTCCCCAAATTTATTTGTTGAAACCCTAATATGGGATGATATTTGGAGGTGGACCCTTTGGGAGATGGTTTGGTCATGAGGGTGTAGTCCTCTAGCCCTCATGAATGGGATTATTGCCCTCATAAGAGAAACCCCTCACCCTCTCCTTCATGTGAGGGCACAGGAGAAAGACAGCAGTTTATGGACCAGGAAGTGGGCTCTCACCAGACAACACATCTGCTGGTGCCTTGATCTTGGACTTTCCAGTCTCCAGAATGGTGAGGGATAAATTCCTGTTGTTTATAATCACCCAGTCTATGGTATTTTGTTACAGCCGCCTGAACGGATTAGGACATTATCAGAATTAAAAAAAAAAAAATAGGAAAGTACTAAGAGACTAAGGTTTAGAGCAGTTATGTAAACTCTTCACAGATGATCAGCAGCTGCGTAGGACAAATGCCTCATGCAGAAGCTGGCACACAGGACATGCTCAACAAATGTTTCCCAAATTCTAGGTAAAAATAATGAATGCAAAAGAGAGAAATGGAAGGAGAAAACCAAGGTCTCCAAATATGAATCCCATACTCTTTTTTTCCCATGACATGCATGTGGTATATTTAGATTTTCTGTGAACGGGAAAATAAATCCTTCAATCTTTAATCACATATGTTAATGCAAAACAACTCCTAAAAACTAAAATAACATTGCTTCTAAATCATGTTAACATCCAAGATGTGCTAATGCATGCTCTAAAAGTAAAATGTCTCTTTTCGTTGTGTATATTTTCCTTGCAACATCATTTACTATACAGGAGAAATCTCTAACCATAAGCTTCAATTAATAGACAAAAGACTCATTCCCTCTTTCTAAATCCCACAGTAGAACTGGAGTTTAGATTTATAATGAGATAAACGTCTTTGTGAAAAGGTAGAAGATGGGATTGTGGCAGCTCAGCATTACTCATTACATATTATAATGGGCATATGCTCTGTCTACCAAATAGAGCAAGATAAGAAATAATCAGTTTTACCTCCTATGCATATAATATTTTATCCTCTTTCATCTTTTATAATTCATAAAGCTACTTGATAGCATTCTAGAGCTTAGAGTCTTAAAATTGTAACTGTTGTATAATTTAATTGCAAATAACTGGGCCATCTCATTTAAATTCTCATTACTTTGACATTTTCTAAACCCATGGAGTCCTGTGAGATTATCTTAGTATGCCAGAAAATAATCAGACACAGTTTGGATCCATTATAAAAGTTTGAGAATTATTACCTTTGAGATTCTCTTTTTTGTTCACTAAAAATCACTGATGCTGAAAACCTTCAGCTGTCCATTTTTTATCTGCTTTTTTTTTTTAACATTTTCTAACAGTGATCTCAGCACTATAACCTGAATCCAAGAGCTCTCTAATTATTAGATTTACTAATTCTCTTGGAAAAGAGAGAGGGAAAGAGAGAGAGACACACACAGAGACAGAGAAAGAGAGACCAGCAGTACACACACTTTCATGATTATCTTCATCCTCCTTAGTTATTAGTTTGTTTTAAAATAATTAAAACAAAATGGTTTCAAAATGTCAATATGGGGAAGAGGAGAGTTGCTATAATTAGAAGCAAAAACACTACATTTTTAGCTTCAGTTTCTTGAAATGCAGCCCCAAACACTTGTTTTCGGTGACCCAATTGTTTTGAATCACCACAGCATCAATCCAGCTCCTCCCTTACATGCTGGTCAGTGAATAACTTACAGGTTCACTCCTTTCACTTCCATGTTTCTGTCATCGAAATTGACTAATGAGAAGACTGTATTATGAAACTGGTGTCGGTACATCTGTCCATATGTGACACTGCAATGGATGAGGATTGCAAGATCATGGTGAAGTTAAATTGTTGTCTGGAGTGGAATAGACACTGCTGAACACTATGGAATGCCTTTTAAGAATTCTTTATACTGAAAATAATGTATTTCAATTGGTCTGTGTTGCAAATTTTAAATATACAGCATTGGAACAAGTAACCTAAAATTTCTATCACATTTTGGAGGACAGGTGCTTCTCTTTCCAACAATCTATGTTACATGTATTGAAGATTTTCTCCTTCCCTATCCAAATTAAAATTACATGATATCTATTAAATAAAGAGCCAAGCTTTCCTATTGAGTTTGGCATTTTTGGCCTAATTTGCAAAGCATGCAGGCACCTATAAAGACATAATCTTAAAATCATGGAGAAGAAAAATTCTGCAAAATCTGTGGATATCAAAATTATAGTGACATATTTCTTGAAGTTAGTATAACTTTGATAATGAGATAACGATAGAAGAATAAACACATTTGCAGCTTAATTTTATTTATAAGCATGTAGACAAAACCCCTAAATAAAACCATGGTTAACCAACTCCAAGTGTGTATTTTTTTAAGATTATTTATTTCTTTATTTTTAGACAGAGGGGAAGGAAGAGAGAGAGAAACATTAATGTTCAGTTGCTTCTCAAATGCCTTGCACTGGGGACCTGGCCTGCAACCCAGGCATGTGCCCTGACTGGGAAATGAACCAGCAACCCTTTGGTTCAAAGGCCAGTGCTCAGTCCACTGAGCCACACCAGCCAGGCTGTGTGTATTTTTAAATATAAATATACTTATATAAATATTATAGTTACATATATACATATAATGACCAAGGGGTGTTTATCACAAGAATGTAAGAATGGTTTAACATTAGAATATTTATTAGTAAAATGCACTAATTAATTTGACTAAAGAAGTAAAACAATATAAGTTAATTAAGTGAAAAAAGTATTGCCTAAATTTTCATACTTATTTTGGAGTCGGTGTAATAAATTAAGAAAGTTATTATCTAAAATTTCATATCTCTTTTCTACAAGATTTTTAGAAAAATAAGTCTAAGAGACTTTCCATGATTTGTAAAACTAATTTAAAAACTAAAGTGAGCATCGTTTCCAATGGGGAGCATGTTTAGAAATAATTTAAGAGAAAGAAGAAAACAAATACTCCCATTATCTATGCTATTGTTCAATATATTACTTAAGAAATGGTTCAAACACTAAAGAAAAAGAAGAAAAAAATAAGATTTACCATTTGGAAAGGGGGATATAATGGTATAGTTATTTTAAGATTATTTACAATGTATACAGATTGTCCTAAAAGACCAAAAACCTGTTAGATCTATTAGGATATTTCAATATTGCAAAATATACAATTAAGAAATCATCAACAGCATCAAAACATATTCAGAAAAATGTGATAAATGAAATTTATAAACCAAGACAGCAACAAAAACTTTAAAATACCAAGGGATCAACCAAATAAACAAGTATAAGTATGGAGTAAGTTTATGTGAAAAAAAGAACTCAGTAAATGAAGAGATGTGCCAAATTAATGAAATGAAAAACTTAAGAATTTTAAGATTTTAGTTCTTCCCATGAAATATCAATTAAATTTCAGCCAATTTGTGTTTTAGGGGGAGGGGAATTTAAATTTTCATTTAAATAATATATTTTTTTCAGAGAAGAAGTGCACTGTGAGAAAGAAGAGAGAAATCAGATCTACCCTAACAACAGTATCTATTAAAAGGTCTCAGTATTTAGAATCTGTGACCAAACACTTGGAAAATAAAGAAAACAGCTAGTTCTTCTAGTCTACAGCAGCTATATTTCACTTACCAGCAACAATTCTACGCTGTGATGTGGAAAATATTCCATTTTCAAATATGGATCTTCAGCTCTCTCAATAATACAGTGAACTATGCAGCATTTTTATAAACCACTTTTTTACTTAACTCAGCCTAAGTCTCCTTGAATTGCTCAAAATTAAAATTCTATGACAAAATATCCATAATTAACAATGAGTCTTAAAAATTGGCAAGAAAGAGACAAATCATTAAGAAAATAATAGCCCTGGCTGGTGTAGCTCAGTGGATTGAGCGCGGGCTGAGAACCAAAGAGTCCCGGTTCGATTCCCAGTCAGGGCACATGCCTGGGTTGCGGGCCGGGTCCCCAGTGAGGGCCATGTGAGAGACAACCATACATTGCTGTTTCTCTCTCTCTCTGTCTCCCTCCCTTCCCCTCTCTCTAAAATAAATAAATAAAATCTTTAAAAAAAAAGAAAACAATTTAGAAATAATAATTAAGTTTTAAATTTGGTATAAAAGTCTATTTTCCTGTTATTTTCCAGTATAATCAATGTTAGACTGAACTATATATTCTACATCTTTCTCCAAGCTCAACACACATATATAGAAAACATATGTTTTTTTCTTTTTTATTATTTATAAAAGGGTATCATATGATTAACATGTTTGTGATTTGCTTTGGAATCAAATTACAGACAACCTCAAAGTTAGTAGTTACATATTTCACATCTTTTCTTTTTTTTTTGCCAGCTCTGTAGTAATTCATAGTGTGGTTATATCAAGAGAAACTTAATTTTTCTTTTTTTCTTTTTCTCTTTTTCTTTTTTTTTTTTTTTTTTTTTTTTTTTTTTTTTTTTTTTTTTTTGAGTAGAGGCAGTGAAATTAGTGCTGCAATCAACTTCCTGGCAAAAATACTAGAGGTTTTTCTAGAGCATATGTTTTCAAAAAATGTACTTGCTATATCATACCAATTAGTGAAACAAAACAAACTATAAAGAAAACTTCGTGGTTTTCTTCTACCCTTCCACTAATTGGTATGGCTATGTATTGATTTTTTTCCTTAAAATAAATATATTTTTACACCTGGCTCAATTTGTATTTAACATATGCAAGAAATATGTGTGTTAGTAAGAATGACTAGTATTATTGCACAGTGGTGGATTTCCCGTCGTGATTGTCCAATTCACAATTTATGGCCACCAGGTGATACAAGCAAACATGCTTTATTATTGAAACCTCACTAGACAGCAAATAGGATTTTATAACTCCAGCATCTGCAAGGGGATTTACATTCTGTCCTTGCTAAATGTTGGAATGGCTTCTTTCACATTTGAAACTGCTTTTGTGCCATAAATAGCTATTAAACAAATATTTTATTTCCAGAATATATTCAGCCTCATCGGCCTGTACATTTAAATGAGGTTGCAGAAACTTGCAGCCCTTCAGCATGACGCTCTCCCTGCCAGGCCTCCAATTATTGAGCACAGTTCCTCAGGTGCACCTCATATACACGTGTGCTGTTTTTCATTATCATGCAGCGTATTCCTTCTCCTTTTGTTTTTCTCTTCTGCCTTCACTTCCTTCCTGTCAAATCCCCTGAGGCATCACTGCTTGAGACGGCCTCACTATAACGAGCATCGTTGGTGGCATTTCAGGCATGATCAACAATATTCCCATCAGTGCTGTTGCTTCCTGATATTCTTAATGACGTCAGTGTACCATGAAGAGGTCAGAACTATAGTGAAATGGCCCTGTCCCTACGTTTGTGTCCTACTATGTTCTCCTGTCCTTACATTAATGGCTTCATTGTGCTCTAATTCTATGGAATCTTTCAAAAAATCGGCTCCATCAGTTGCTGTCCTAACCTCCTTTCCTGAGATCAACACCAATTCAAGGAGCCTAGTGAAGGGAATTCAGGCTACCCTATAGGAACTGGTTTTCAGGTGCATATGGAAAATATAGCACCCCCTTTCAGTTCCCATTGTAATGCAACATTTTATTTATCACAAATGCATTTAGATGCATTAGTTTGGACTCCCTCAGGACACACTAATACATTAGCTAAAGTTTTATATATTAGAATAATAATTTTATTTTTTGATTGGTTGATTGGGAGGTTGGTTACTATGTACATGATGTTTTTAAAACATTTCTCAACTATTTGGCAATGGAGACGTAGACAATTAGCTCGATGGTGATAATTTTCTAACTGTACACAACCACCTACATTTTTATAACAACTGCATCACTAAATCAGTTGAATACAAGTATTTATTGGTTGTAAGCTTTAGGAAATGCTCGCAGGCTTATATTTACATGAGACTACCAGTGAATGTAATATTTTCTAACTAAAAATGATCAGAGATACAGTGATCAGTTATAAACCACTTTCAATTTCATGAACAATATTATTCTGAGAACATAAATGCAGTAAGCGAAAAATGGTAACTATAAAGAAAAAGCAAAGCAAAGTGTGCCACTTGACAAATTAAATATGAATAATTTATCTATCTATCTGAGTTGCTAACTACAGGCTTGAATAATTTTAAGAAAACATTCCTACTGAACACGGAATTCTCACCACGTCTCCTTTACAAAATTGCCACTGGCAAAGAGAAGGTTAGGAAGAACCAGATGGGGGGGAAGAGAGAAGTGCAGGAGAGAGAATGTGTTGACAGGAAGAAGAAGAAAGTAGTAGTGATATCAAAGACGTCTTCTATTTCTTTCTTTGTGCTTCATTGTTCAGATACGTCCTTCCTGTTTTATTTAATCTGTCATTTTAACTTTAAACTAATTTCTTCTTTTGTACCTGGCTCAGCTATAAAATCTATCCTCATGTCTATGTAAGCAAAATATGTGAAAATGTGTTTTTTTTCAAATATTTATTCGCAATGACTAATCTCTTCAGGGTCTAAAATACCCCTTTAGTGTTATATTTCCTGATTTAATATTTTGAATAATCATTATTAATTATTCATTTTATATCTTTACTTTTATTATTTCTACTCTGGATTAATAAAAACATGTATCAGTTATATAATGCCGTGATCCTTTTTTTTATATTAACCAACTCAGGTTGGTATTAACAAATTACATTTCTTGATATTTAATTACTTACCGAAATGGACTTCATTGTCCATTTTTTCTTTTCTGATTATGAAATTATATGGTCTACATAATGTATATATTATATGATATGTATCATATAAATATATAATGAATCATTTCTATATATTGTCTAAATATTTAAGAAAATGTTCTCCTAACGTGCACAAAGATGAGCCCAGTTTAACATCATTTATGTCAAGCTGAATGCCTTAGCCAAGTTCCCCTCAAACTTATCCCCCTCCTTTGTGTTTTCTTTAAGTTAAATGCTCTCATAAAATCTGAACTTTCCTGTGTAGCATTTTTTATCAAGTCCCATTATTCGAGTCTATCCATCTGTGCACACTGACCAAAACAAATGCATGAGCAGCAGTTTGCGATGAAGAAAATAAATACCTTATTACAGAATTGGCCAGTCTGGAATTCTCGTGAGTTTGTGCCCTGAAAGAACCAACTCTCTGATGCCATGTATAATAGCTTACAGAATATATAGGGCAAAATCACAAGACATTGTCGGTTCAGGGTTCAAGGTCATGTTAGGAGCTGATTGTTTAGAGGAGGTGAGATAAGGGTAATTGAATCGTTTCTTCAGGTGTTAAGGAAAGGTCTGAGGTCATCTCCAGACATCCCTCTGGCTGATTTCACGGAAAAGCATACAGAATGTGTTCCATTTGGTTTTTAGCCTGCCAGAGGCCTAGACCTTGTGACCACTAGCCAAGTTCAAGTTATTTATCCTCTGCTGCCTCAGAGGATTATGATTATCGGGAGGAGAGGCCAGGTGGCAAACACAAGACCCACAGGCCAAATCTGGCCCTCCGCCTTGTTTTATCCACCTGGCACCTTGTTTCTACCCGGTGGCAGTGCTGATTTCCTTGCCCCTAGTTAAGGAGTAGATACATTCATACAGTCCTAAAACTGCATTTGGCCCTTTGAAGGCAACCGTGAGGCTGATGTGGCCCCCGGTGAAAATGAGTTCGACACCCCTGGACTCTATGAGATGTGTAGAAAGAGAGGGGGAAAAAAAAAGCATGATTTATAAATCTATCATCACAAAACAAATCAAAATCACAAGAACTCTTAGTTTCATATTCTGATAATAATGAAATAATTGTATATAATATATTTGTTGTGGGTCTTCATTTTAAAAAGATAGAAACCCAGCTCATATGCATTAACAGAAGAGGGAGTTCCCTGACACATGTAACTGGAAGTCCAAAGTGGCACTATTTCAGCCAGTTAGATTCAAAGAGCTTCAGTGATGTTCTCCCTCTTAAAAAGCATAAAATCACCTCTTCCTCTCTGAGCTCTACTTTCCTATATTCATTCTTCCCCAATGAAGACATATTTTTCATATAAAACAAAAAGAATTCTTCGCATTCTAAAAATCTCTATTGATGTTATGCATTGTAGCTCAAGGAACAGCAATCCAAAAGTTTAACTCCAAATGTCCCTTCTCTGTCATGATTAAAGTTTCAAATTCCCAAGAACAATTGGCCAAACTTGAGCCAGTAACCACTTAGACCACTTGAATATGAAGTAAATGGTTTTCCAAAAAAAAAAGAAAAAATAAAGAAGAAAAATTATGTGCTGTTAGAAAATGATGGAAGATACATAGATATATAGTGTGTGTATGTGTGTATACATACACACACATGTGTATATACACATGTGTATATATGTGTACACATATCTAGACATTCACACATATGTGTGTATATACATATATATACACATACATGTGTGTTTGTGTGTATATATAAATGACAAAAAGAAGAACAGAATTTAAACCCATTATAGTAAATTTAAGCCCATAGACATAGAGTTTTTATTCCTATAATGTTTTTGTATTTATCTCTGTTCATGGATAAATATTTACCTCTTAACATGGGTACTTGACATGCAGTGGATACAAAATAAGTAGTTGTTGAGTAATTAATAGTAAGTTAAAATTGAGATACCTCATCCACATCTTAATGCTGTTAAAATGCTTTTCTTATTCTCTTTTGTAACTGTAATAATTTGAACTTCAGTGACATTTTCCCATTTGTGTCTCATCATCAGAAAGGCATGTCAGATTTCATGTCATAAATGTGAAATATGAAATCAGGATACATTCTAATTATCTATCACTATGCTTGCCAAATTACTAATTAGTATTACATTTAATTTATTTTTAAATGTAATATTTATTTTGCCTTATGAACACTAATAGATTACATCAGTAGAGCCTAACTTCTCTAAAACCTAACTCTAGGATATTCTTTACACACACTCCCTATTTTCTACCTTATTTTGGGGGATGTTTGGGGCCTAGATGAAAATCTGCTCTTTCATGAGCCTTTCAAAATCCCTCTCACAGTTATATACCTCTTTTTTTTTTCCTCCACTAGCCCTTATGATCTTACTTATATGCTCTGGGTTATATAACTATGTCTACCTCCCATAATCTTTTGGGTAACATTCTGTTTGGGTTCAATTCGGCAACCATAAATTCCTTAGCCCCTAATTATATGCCTGGCTCTAAGCTGTGTGAATATGAAGATGCAAAATCAATCACCAGGAGGTCACAAACTGTAAGAGAACGTGGTAACTGTTCACATGGAATGGACTATGTCTTGATTGCTGTTTGATGATATTTCAGGAAAGCATTAAAAATTTCCAGGGTTTCCATACTATAGTATGCTTCTCTGGTATTTTACTAATTCACTATATACTTCCTTGTTACTGCATGCCAAAGAATCATTGGATTTCTAGACACATTTCCTATAATGTTTTATTGTCATAGTCTCAATAGATATAAGCTTTGTTAGAAAATATACTAAGTCTTACCTATTGTTATATACCACTGCCCAGTGCCTAGTACATGGTATTCGATAATAAATTTGATAATGGATGAATGAATGAATAAGAAGAAAGAGAGCTATAAATGTAAACAGGTAGAGACATCTCTGATAAAGTTAGTGTCAAATTTTTGACAGAGGAAATCATGTTTATGCTAGCATTTAGAGCATCATAAAAAATTGGCAATAGTGAAAATAAAAAAGTACAAGAAAACTGCTTAAAGTCCACAAGAACAAGGAAACAGGAAAAAGATAGAGAGGAAGGCATATCACATGTCATATATGCAAGCAGATATGATACACATCTATACCCACAGATATGCATATTAACAGAATTATTTATGTTAATTATGTCCGAAGGCACAATTTTAATTTAATTGAGAATTTCACATTCTAGTTCTATTTTCCTTCAGCTTTCTCATGCCAGTAGGTTCAAGAGTTTCCTGAGGTGATAAATGTGCGCCCATATATAATGGGCTGCCAGCTTGTTTTATCAATAAAACCTGGCATTATTTTACTTTCGGACTACAATGTACAGTGTATTTTAGCAATAAGTGTGATGTTTTTCCCTATGCCCTTCAAATAGGAGCTACAGTGTGAGCTATAATCTCATCCTTTTCTTAATTTACAGTTGGGCTTCACAACAAATTAATGATCATTCCCCAGAACAAAGCCTGCTATTTACCTCTTTTGAAAGGGATTTGTCTTTTGAATATATGTAGAGTTATTCTTTCTGAGATGCAAATTTGAAGACATTGCTTCTCTAGAATGGAATTTCAACTAATGAAATTGGTCATGGAAATTGGAACTATCAAGTATTTACATTATTTTGTAAAAATTTGAATTAAATTGCACTAGTGATGCTAATGTGATTTAAGCGTATTTATTCTCTATGTAACCTTAAATCTCCATGTTACTCTATTTAATCAACAGAATCTTCTATTTCATCAGAATGTGTTTAATTTATTTTTTGTGATTATTAGAATTTGCTACCAATGTAATACAAGAAATGAAAACAGTCATTGTTCAGAAACCAAACTATATCAATATATCTTCTCAGTTTTTATAGATTCCTCCTATTTCCAGAGAAAACACATTAACATATTATTGTAACTATTAGCTGGCTCTTTCATGTAAGGAGAAATTCCCCATCCCATTTGCTTTAGCATCAGTAAGCTCTCTCATGGATTTCAAGGTTCACAGGAAAAATGAATGGAAGAAATGATAATGTATAGTATAAACAGTAATGACTCCTTTTATCCTTACCCCTTTTTCTCTTTTTTCTGGAACATCATTAAAGAATAGCTTCTGTTAATCTGCAGTGGGATTATTTTTATAAGACTCAGAAAAGCAAGGCTAATATAGGAATCAGTGTCATGGGCTAGATAAATTGAAAAAATATTCAATAGATATCCTGAGTATATAATTTATTTTATTTATTTTTTTAAGATTTTATTTATTTATTTTTAGAGAGAAGGGAAGGGAGGGAGACTGAGAGGGAGAGAAACAGCAATGTATGGTTGCCTCTCACGTGACCTTCATGGGGACCTGGCCTGCAACCCAGGCATGTGCCCTGACTGGGAATCAAACCGGGACCCTCTGGTTCCCAGCCCGCGCTCAATCCACTGAGCTACACCAGCCAGGGCAGTGAGTATATAATTTAAATCTTGGAATATCAGAGACAATGAAACCAAGGGTTAAATTAAAAAGTTACTAGGGTAAATTAAAAATCAATTAAGTTACTTAGTTTTTAAAATCTTTTAAAGATAGTTCTTGGCTATATGCTTATTTTGATGAGGTATTACAAAACCTCGATGATTACATACAATTTGCTCTACAACTATACATATGTCTCATGAACTGATAATGAAGTTTTCCTTTGCACAATGTTTAACATGATACAGACACTATTCTTAACATGCTATAGATAACAATATAGAGAATAATTAGTTCTCAGAAATATTTTATTCTTTTTTATGGTAGAAATTACTGGTATTTTTCATAGGGTAAAAATTGTAATTTAATTGCTATACCTAAATCATATATTTTGGCAGATGAACAAAACAAAGAACATTTAAACTATTCAAATATCCATGTGTGAAGTGTAAGACTAAGGTTAAGAAATTCAGGATATTTTAATAGATTTGAGTCATGGCTGCAAGACTTAGGAACAGAGAGATTTTACACTTAATATGAAAGCAGAGGCTGGATTCGAGGGGAAGCATAGACTAACTAGTCTTGTGAAGACAAGTATGAGAAGTCTGGACTTTAGCGTAAAACCGCTGAGAAACTGTCAAAAGATTTTAAGCAGGGAACAGATAGAATCAGCTGTGCATGAGTGAGCAAATTTCAAGTAATTTGTGACTTGGCTTAACATTAAATGGTCAATCAAGTTTTCTCATAAACAGCATCTGTTTTATCTAACTCATATAGATTATGTCACGGAAGGAGATGAACATAGAAGTAAATTGACAGAATATGGGAAGAGAAATTTAGCCACATTTCCCCCATATAAAGTAAGGATTAATACAGTATCATTTTTACTCTTAATATCATGACTTTGATACATTGATTTAAACATGAAGACAGTTAATATGTGTTAATGAAATTTGAGTACTTTAAAAGGATAATTAAAAAAAACTATTCAACTAAACCAATGTAAAAGTTAAGAGAGTGGTTAACTTTGAGAGCTTGGTGGTGACTTGGGGGATTATCAGAGGGCTTCTGAGTTTCTGGAAATGGTGTTTCTTCATCTTGGTGCTTGCTACCATATATGAATATAGATTAATATCAAAAATACAAATAATTGAAAACTTAGAGTTAAAGGCAAAATTAAAAACGATAGATATATACATGAAGAAATATGCCTGAATTTTTTCCAAAATTAATGGAACGTATCCAGCAACACAATTAAAACACTGCATTTAAAAAAAACACAAAAGCAAGATAAAGTAGAGGAAACCAACTAGGCACATTGTGATCAATCTTAGAGATAAGACTTAAATAGAAATAAGCTTATTATTTTCAAAAGCACATCAATGACAATAACAGCTGACTAATAAACAGTAACAATAGAAAGCAGAAGACAATGTAATCATAAACTCAAATTATTAAAAATAATTGCCAACTTTGCATAAAAAATCAACATATCAGGCTTGAGACTGCTGTACTTAGAAAGGTCTCTTCCTAATATTTGTCCTTGGATAGCATCTTGAAATTCGACTTTTAGGGTGTTGCTAGTAAACAGTTAACTAAAAAGAATTTTCCTTGCCTAAATTTTTTTTTAAGATTTTATTTATTTATTTTTAGAGAGAGGAGAAGGGAGGGAGAAAGAGAGGGAGAAACAGCAATGTATGGTTGCCTCTCACATGGCCCTCATTAGGGACCTGGCCCACAACCCAGGCATGTGCCCTGACTGGGAATCGAACCGGGACCCTTAGGTTCCCAGCCCGCGCTCAATCCACCGAGCTACACCAGCCAGGGCTCCTTGCCTAAATTTTTATAAAGACAATATGATTCATGTCAAACACCTGTTTTCCTTCTGGGAGCCTGGAATTTTGATATGTTTCAAACAATAGGTGTTATTTTAGCCAGTCATAATAAGAACCATGGGTGTTGAGTCACTTATAGGCTTCCCTAGGCAGACATGTCACCCATGTTGCTTCATTTTTCTTGCTAGGGGAAAAGCATGCTATGTAGGACCCCTCCAGATGGAAAGAGCACAAGGAAACTGCACCTGGGAGCCCCTCCAATCTGTCTGTATCTTTCTACCTCTGGGTGCACATGCTTACTGGGTCTCTGTGATAACTTTCAGCCATGAGCACACTACAAGCTGAGTCCAGTGACTCTTCCCAGTGAATTCACAAATGTGAGGGTGATCCTGGGTGGCACAACAAGCAAGAAATCTATATTACTGAAATTATCCGTCAAGATTCAGGCCAAATAAGGAAGTTTAAAGACAAACAAAAACTCGTAATCACTAAGAGAACAACATTAAAGAAATGCCAAAAAAAGTTCTTCTGGCAGAAATAAAATGTTCTCATGTACTTGCTGCTGCAGAAAATAATACATATTAGTTAAAAATTGAATATATCAATGGATTTGATGAAGAAATTTATTCTATAGAAACATAATACTGGGTTTACACAGATTGACTGTATACAATAAGAGTGATACATGTATATAAACAATAAATATATTTATCAGGATTATACATAAATATATACATGATATCTATAATATATAATTTGGAAATATTGGAAAGGAGTTATGATATTCTAAAATTATAACATTTCCTAAGAAATGGTAAAAGTTAAGGAAAGACATTGAAGTCTCTGGTGTAACCAATAAAAAACAGCAATGGAATGCATAGGCAATAGAAAGGAAAAATGAATTAATAAAAACTAATTAATTTTCAAGAAAGTAGAAAAAACATTGGACAAAAAAACAAATAGGAAGAAATAGTAAGAATAAGTGTTTAAACATAATTTTCATCAATAATTTTATTAAGTATAAATAGGCTAAATTCTGCAAATAAAATACAGATTATCAGACTGGATTTTTAAAAAGTCAACTGTATTTTAATTACAAGAAAAAGACTGAAAGTATAATGACATAGAGTGGTTGATAGCGAAGATTATGAAGTCTTGATATATAAAACAAGAAATAGACAGGATTAGAAGAAATAAAAAAATCATGATGGGAAATAATGTATTTTTCTTAGCAACATACAACAAATAGGCAAAACCAGAAACAAGTTTTAAATTGAAAGGTAATAGAAGTCCTCTAGTTGACATATTTATATAAAACTTCACCCTGCAACTTCAGAGATTGCATTTTTTTTCAGAGTAATGGTACATTATAAAAACTGACTAATGTACTGTGCATCTCATAGAATGGGCCCTAAGGAATGTCTAAACAAATGTTAAATGATGGAAATAAAACTAAGCATGTTCTCAGACTAAAACAGGATTAAGAGGGAAATCAATATATTTTTAAAAAATGTTTTCTGATAAGCACACACACTCTAAATAACCTGGATGTTAAAAAAGTCTGAATAACAAATTATATTTTAAGGTGAATGATAATTAAAATAATGACTAAATTATGGACTCTATAAAAACCTGTACTTTGAAGGAAATTTGTAATTTAAATGCACATATTTTTAAAAAGTATAAAACTTACATAAACTTACATAAAACTTTGTTTTATTAAATTCTGCATTCTCAGAACCTTAAATAATGTCTGCATGTGGTTTTTGGATTAATACTAAAGAAAGAAAGAAAGAAAGAATGAATGAATGAAAGAAATTACTTTCTGTCAGAAGAATTTCTTTATATTTGAAGCACCTACTATGAATCCTAAAAAATGTATTTCAAAAAATTTTATATAAATATTAACAAAAATCATTTTAATGCTTCTGTTTCATTATTTATAACGTGAAAAGTTCGTTTCATTCTCATTTCCCTCTAGCTCTGAAGTTTAATCATTCTAGTCTTCTTTTATTTGATCCTGATATAATCCTGTGAGTAACCCATAAAATAAAAATGTGTTGTTTATGTTTATATAACATTTTACTCTGAGAAACCTTAAGAGGGACCCAGGAATATGCATTTTTAGCAGGAATCAATTTTTCAGGTACATACAGTTCTCTGACCATCATTTGAGAAACACTGAATGTTGCCTTTAATGTTCAGTTTATTTACCACCATATTGAAGTCCCTACAACCAGGTTAATCAAGGCCCTGAAAGGAGTGGGTGGAATGCCAGAAACTAATTTTCTACCTTATATTACCAATGTGCGAATCTAACACAAATAACAGATAACCGAAATGGGGTTTGGAAGAATTAGAGAGACACAGATGAAAAGATCTTCAGGCACAGAAAAAACCTTTTGAAAACTACAAGGACACTTCTTTCCTCAGATCCTTTAAATTGGTTTCATGTTGACTAACGATGAGGTTTGCTGTCTATCCTAGTTGTAGTTCATGCAATTTTTTCTCCGAAGAGAAAATAAAAGACTCTGGGACTTCCCCTGTATGCTAACCCCTCTGCAATCCTCTTCAATGGATGAGAGGGAACATGAGTTACTGTACAAGTGGACCACAAGGAAAGCACACAGAAAAGGCTGCTTTCATCTCTCAACTTCACATCGTTCACTGAGTGTTTAGTACTTTATCTTGTGACATTTGACTGACATTTAATATTGGAGGGCAGACTTTCACTTCCATTGCACATTTCATAATGCCACTGACACAGAAATTTTCATTAAAAAATATAAAATGTGTATTAGTGTGGGTGTATTTCTTGACCAGATATTTTAGAAATATGTCCTCTTTTAAGTGAAATATATTTAAAAATAAAGAGATGGAATAATAGCCACTAAATCACATCTTTATAAACTAGTTTATATTATTTTATTTCACCCACAAAATTATATAGCTGATTTATAAACCCTGTTTTGAAGTGATTGGAAATGTTATATGAATACAAAAGTCTCTGTCAAAACATTATTCTAAATTTGCAATGAATTTCTCATTAGGTCATTTATTTTACAAACTGTTTTCAGATCCTATTATGTATGCAAGGTGAATGTGACATAATTCAGCCCCTGGAATAGCTCTCAGTTTGGTGAATACAATACATAAATGAATAATTATAAAATAAGATGATACATAGTCTGATTGACACATAAGGAAGCATATAAGTCTTTGTTGTCAGTTTCACTGAGTAAAAGAAAGCTTCCCAGCAAAGGTGACACTTTGAAGAAGTAGCAGGAGGGAGGGAAGAGGACACTTTCTTGTAAGATAGAAATATACGCAAGCACACTCGTTAAACCTCCCATACATTTGCATGTCCTTGTGAAGTAACAGGCTAATGTAAAAATGCAGATAAGGGGAGAGTGGGAAGAATGAGACTTGCATAACACTGGGAGGAAGGGAGAATAGCAATCTCCCAGGAATACTGACGAACTTTTCCATGATGCTGAGTAGGAAAACTGTCTCAGTGAGGCCTACAGAGAAGTGAAAAATATCTACTTAGGGACAACTATAAATGGTTACAAATACTTAATTTAGATGCCCCAAGCTGCAGGGATGAAGAGGTTGTTTGCTACCTTTTTCTCTCTATACCAGTGGATACCTAAAAGTATTCCTGAAGAAGAGATAGAGTAAGAACCTACAATAATTGCATTTTTAAAATTCTCATTGTTAATGAAAAGTCTTTTGTACAATAGGCCAATAAATATTTTTTATGAGGCTTTAAATTGGCTTATGATTTTAGCCTCTGTCCAGCTTGAAACCAAAAAGATCCAGTTTAGCTTGCCATTCAATCCACGAGAGACATATAAACTCTGGGCTTGTCAGAGGGTCTAATAGTTACTGTTTTTCCTTCCCTGGGTTTATTCCAGCCAGTTTATGTGTGAATGCATAATCTAACACTGTGAATTCCAGTTGTCACAAAACAATTTGCAAAACTGCCTCATCGAAACTTAGTGTGTCGATTGCCACAATCCTGCCTGACAGTGTGTGAAAAGATATACATAACAAGCCTCCTAATAGTATGTAAGTGTCCAAATGCTAAAGGGATAGAAGACAAATGCAAATAATTACTTCACTTACATTGTCATGGGATCATATGTGCATAACTACCCTCTTTAAACAGTCTGTGCTTTTCTCTGCCAATCTAGGTGAAGTTAAACAGGGAAATTTCTGGACCAGAATGTCCATCAGTAGCTAGAGGTACTCAGTGCTGACAAACATATTAGCTAAAAGGTATTGATGTTACCACATTATTATTTGGAAGAGTAGGGTTTTCATGAAGTTTTAATTCCTATATCTTTACAAAGAAAAACATCAGAGTGGAAAAAATGTTAAACTTAATATAAGGAAGACAACAAACTGATCCAAACAATTACTCAACTAAAAGCTCATCACATTGACCAATATCATTATTTTAAAAATGGTTATGGCAATTTAAAATGTTAGACTTAACTAATGAAAGAATCAATTAATAGACTCATCAATTAATATTAATGAATAGACTCAAGACATTTTTGAAGTGGTACAATAAAACATTTTTAAAGTAAACTATATTTATTTATATGATTATAAATCTAAAATTGATTTTTCATGGCATAGCTAATCAGCCCATAGATCTGGCACTTCCCAGTGACCAAGGAATACAGGACGGGGTCTGTGTGATTCTGGATCCCTAGCAGAATGCTCAGTTCTGGAGCTGGAGTGATACTGTTTACATTGGGCCTGGGACATCACTTCTCCTCGGAACTAATATCATGCACCTGTAAGTTCTCATTCAAAGGCCATTGTCTGTATAAGTGAAGTGATTCAATTCAGATTCTGAAGTCTGTTCACCTGCTTCCAAATCTTGGCTTCACTACATAGTAGGCATATAATATTGAGTAAAAACTGTAACCTCTACATGTTTCTGTTAACTCACATTTACTTGTAAAATAGAAATAATAAAGGTAGCACTTTTGTAAAGTTGTTTTAAAGATAGTGCAATTTAGTGCACACTAATTGGAAGTTCATTGTATGATCAGTATGTGCTAGTTATTGTTATTACTGGTGATTTAGCTTGTGAACATCCACAGCCAGAATTCATTCTGAAGCAGTGAAAAACTGGGGATCAGAAAGGTGGAGAGAGGCAGAGACCAGGAAGACTCACTGAAGAGTAATCAAACGGACCAATAAAGGGAGGCACTATTCTAGCATTCCCCCAGATCTTGGGCATTCTGTGAATACACTTATAATGATGGGAGCAAAGTACTCCTGAGTGGAGAGGGAATAAGAGGAAGAAACTATCAGAAGAGGGGGATCATGGAAGAAAGGATTATGACGGCTATTGGTAGGTAAATATATTTTTAAATTAAAAAAATTCAATTATAGTTCACATTCACTAGTATGTTAGTTTCAAATGTACAACATAGTGGTTAGACATTTGTATAACTTACGAAGTAATCATCTCAACAAATCAAGTACCCATCTGATACCATGTGTAGTGATTAGTGACTATATTCCCTGTGCTGTAATTTACATATCCAAGACTCTTTTATAACTACCAATCTGTACTTTTTAATCCCTTCAGAGTTTGTTGAACGGAATGAAGCTACCATACTTCAGGAATTTCCTGGAATATTCGCCCTGTATTCTAATCACAGACGTAACCAGGAAGCTACCTGAATAATCACCCTGACACCGGGAGGCAGTTGTAACTGCTTTCATAGGCCCACCTTTTCTCCATCAAATACTTCAGTGAATATTTCAAGGAAATCTGAAGGTTTTAAAACTATACTGTTTCCTATTACAAGTGAGCTCATCATCAGCTATGAATTTATTCTTGCCACAATAATAAAGCGCATAGCTCAGAGTTTAGTGTGATTCTCTGTGTGAGAGATGAATCATTCAAAAGTCAATTGTTTATCTTTAATAAAAATATATGTTCAATTGAATTGTTCTCAGACAAGGAAGTCTGGCACTTCATCAAACACCTAGCATATTTTTAGTACTTTACTTATAAATCTATCCATCTGCACCACCTAAGTGATGGATCCCAGCTGATAAACAAGCATGTCATTCAAGTTGAGTGGATTTTGGAGTATGAATGGTGAAGGTGAAAAGCACTCTGATTAAAAATAAATGTAAAAGAGGACATAAATGGAATTTCAGTGCCTGAAAGTGAAACAATAGGTGGATAGAAAAAAAGGGGGGGGGCAGAATGTGTTTTTATAGAAAAGGCTTTTAGTCACACCAAATCAATATTTAAAATGTTATGTTTTAAAGTATAGACTGTACAAATAATTTTTATGGGGAGGCAATTGCTGTGCTTATCAGAAACATTTACATAAGAATTTTGATTGGGGAAAGTGAGTCCAAGGGGTGACTAATTATGTGATATCAAATAATTTACCTGGGAACAGACTAGAATGTAAAACCAAACATAGCAAACCTCAGGCAAATGATCACATTGGGAGACCTCTCAAAGAAGCTTCTGTTTGACATCAAAGTCAAGTTAGAAAAGTTTTTTAACTTCATCTTTCCCTTCACCGCACTTCGGTGATTAGTTTTCAGAAACCCTCCAAGGCATATAAAACAAACTGATTCATGAACTCATAAGCACTACCAACACTTTTCTCGTGCAGATTCCTCCATTTGGTCCTCTGTGATTTTATTTTGAATCCCTATCACAAAGTCACATATAAATGGTTGCTTTACAACTGACAGCATCTCCAGATTGATCAGCCCTCTGGCTGTCCTGCAGCCCAAGGCCACCAAACCACAGAAATAAACTTTCTTCTGAAGAGCAAAACCCATAAGCTTTCTCTTCTACCCAGGCCCAAAATGATGCACTGAGTCCTAAGTATATGCATAGTGCTCTATTTTCAATGCTTTATGTAGTCACTGATTCCCAGTCCTGTGTACTGAATGTATCCTTTACCTTCGAGGTTACACGAAAGGTGTGCTTCTTCTGTTAGGCACTGTACTTAGTCTTTGATATATTACCATATTTGCTACTTACTATTTGTAACTTACAGATCATTATCTCCATTCCATGGTCATAGGTAATTTGACCAAAGTTACGTGGCTAGTAATGGCAGGTCTTTGAATCCGAACCATGGCAAAGCCATGTTATTTCTAGTAACTTATGAGGATGATTATTACATGTAGGGAACTGAGACAATGCCTGAAACATAT
>PVJI01010122.1:0-61955 GCA_004026765.1 Micronycteris hirsuta
GCCCTCCCATGCACTCGGAGCTGGGTCCCACCAGTGCCCAGGGCCGGCCCCCGGCCACCCTGTCCCCGAGGTGCCAGGAGGCACCGGCACAGACGGGCGAGGCTGTCACTTTGAAAACAGACTTCGCCGTCAGAAGAGAAGAGTGTGTTCCTTTTCCCTTTTCGTCACTTTAAAGACCAAAAGAAATGGGACCAAGAAGTGCGTGAGCTCCTCCCTTTCTTTGTTCAGCGAGGATGCAGAGTCCCCGCCGCCCCACCGTCCCCACCCCACCAGGGACACTGGCCTCTGGGTGTGCAGGGACAGACAGCCGGTCTGATTAAAAGGGAAGGCAGCTCTTGGTTTGTTTTTTTAAGGCTTTGTGACTATTTCTTTGAGCATCAAATTAATCACGTTTCCCTTTTAGTTTGACTTCACGGTGCTCGCGCCCTGCCTTGCTCTGTGGTCACGATTCACCCCAGGAACTGGGGGGCGGGACCCCCCCCGGGCTGTGGCCCCTTCCCCTGGTGGCATTGGGGTGCCAGGGTTACCTGCTCGCGAGCAGCTCCCCGTCCGCCCCGCTGCCCACGGGAAGCCCATCTGCACCCCAGCCCTCGGCCCCTGTGGCCTGCAGTCGCCGTCCCCACGGGGCAGGGTCCCGCCGCGTCCTAGCCGCCTGTCCCCAGCAGTCAGCAGGGCTTTATTAGAGAAACACTGGGCATGGGGCGCTGCCCCCAGGAGAGATCCCGCGACACCCCTGGTCCTCCCTGGAGGCCCAAGAGCTGACCCAGGGTAGCGCGTGCAGCAGGAAGTCCCTCACTGGCCTGTGGCCGTCTTTCCGTGACCGTCCCTTCCTCAGGGCCAGAAGCCCCCAGCCTCCCACAGGCTGGTGGGGCCTCGGGTGTGAGGCAGAGACCTGGCCCCCCACTCACTGCCCTGCTTCACCCCAGGGCAGGGACGGTACCCCAGGGGTCTGGTCTCCCCACCCCCCTGGCGCTGGTGGAAGACCCTCCCCTGTGTCCTTTGGTCTCCTCGTTCTCACCGTGAGACGTGACCTGGGTTCACAGTGTCCCAGAGCAGAGGGGACCCTGCCACCTCTCAGCCTAGGCAGGGCTGGCCTGGTGTCCCCCCCCCGCCGGAATCCCTGTCTGAGCCAAGCAGACCCATATCCCTGGTCCCGGCCCCTCTGACCCTGCTTTCCAGCGTCTCCCCAGGCCCAGCTCTGCAGAGGTCTTGGGCTTGGGGTCTGTGACCTGGCCGTACGGGGCGGTGTGAAGCCGGGGGGCACCCGGTCCCTTGAGGAGGCGGGGGCTGTGTGCCGTGCAGCAGAGAGGGCGCCCGGCGTCGGCACCCCATGGAGCCGCCCACATGCCCCCTGCTCTCTGGGTGCTTGGAGGGACAGCACACGCTTACGGAACCCAGGTGCCGCAGCCAGGGAGACCAAGGCCTGGGGCCACCACAGTCGGCTCCTGACCCCACCCACCCTCACCCCCTCTGCCGAGTTGAGGACCACCCAAAGCCCGGGCACTCCGGATCCTGCCCCCACTGGCGCGGCACCCCAGCTGTGCCGGGAGCCTGGTCGGCACCACCCCTTTGCTGAAGGGTTCTTTTTCTCTAATTAAAAAGTAACCCCTGTTGGTGGTAGAAAATCAGTAACATGAAGAAAAGGGGAAAGAAAGTAAAAATCTCCTGCAGCCCCCATGCCTTTGGCCTTACCCCATCCCCCAGGGCACTAGCGGGGGGTTCCGTGCTCCGGCCGTGTGCAGCCACGAGGCTCCGTCCACTCTCCTCCTGTGGTCGTGCCTGTCCTGTGGGCCCCCACCCGCCCCTTCCTGCCTGGTGCGTCCAGCAGCATCTCCGCCCTCTCGGACAGCCAGTCTGCGTCGGAGCCCGTCCCTGGGCTAAGAGGGACCCCCTCTGCTGAGAGGGTTAATTGGCGTGTGCCTCTGCAGCACCCCCGGAAACCCGAGGAAGCTGCTGCAGCTGGGGACGGGCTGGGGACGGGGCGGTCTGCCTGGTGCTCCGGGCAGACTGACCCTCTTCCCCTCGCCAGTTCCCTGTCCCCTCTCGGGCGGGAGGCGCAGTGGCGCCTGCCCTGTGCAGCCTTGCTGGGCCCTGGGTCAGTGAGACGCTGTCACCGGGCCGGCCTCCCGCCCCGCCCGCCCGCCCGCCCGCAGAGGCATCCTGGCAGCGATGGCCGATTTATTTTTAGCTCTGCCTGATGCCAGGATTGGCCTTCCCACCTCTGAGAGTAGAAATGGGTGGTGAGGCCCCCAGGCCTCTGACAGGGCGGCCAGCACCCTGACCCCAAGCTTCTATGGACTGGCCGGGCGTCGGGCACCGCTGATCACGGAGGGAGGCGGGACGATGGGGCTGCCCTCCTCCCTGGGTGCAGCCGGGGGTGGGACCCGAAGAGCCCCCGCGGGGAACGCCAGTGTGCCCTCTCACAGGCGGGGTCGCTGAGGCTGAGGCCTGCCCCAGGGGACATGGGTGAGGGCAGGCTCAGGAGGCCGGGGGCGTGGCCCACTCCCTTCATCACAAAGTACCACAGACGTGTTTTCCGTAGCCCGGAAGCTGGAAGTCTAGGGTCAAGGGGTTGGCTGACCTGGTGTTTGATGCAGGTGCCTCCTGCATGGCGGGGGCAGGGGACCAGGGGACCTGGGGGTCCCACACTCCTGACCTCACCTAACCCCAATCACCCCCAAAGGCCCACCTCCAGACACCTTCTCCCGGGGGCGGTGCTGCGGCCTTAGGGTTGGGGACACAGACACCCCATCCCCATGGGGTGGGCGTCTGCAGGGTCCCGGGTGGGTGGTGGTGAGCTGGGCCTCGAGGAGGAGCCAGGATGGCAGGCAGGACGGAGGGCGCTGAGGTGGGCGCACTGTGGGCCCTGGGGGCGGGGGCCGGAGGGGGCTGGGAGGCCGGAGCAGACCTGCACCCAACCCGCCAGGCCCCAAGGAGGGGTAGGGAGTGGGGTCCAGGGTAAAGACCTGTGGAAGGGGTGGGCATCATGGCAGGGGTGGGCAGCACACGGGGCGTCAGGGGAGGTGCTCCCTGGGCTGCAGACAAGGCCAGGGCTGGGCTGCCCCGCACTGGGCCTGGGCAGGTGGGGCTTGTGCAGGGGTAGCAGGGGACCGGCCCCCCAAGGAAGGGGCTGGGGCCGGTGTGGACACAGCTGGGGCCCTGCCCAGGCCCTTGGCTCCCTCTGGTCTCCCAGCTTGCACCACCCCATGGGCTTTCGTGGGGCAGGATTGGGGACAGCACCCAGCACAGCCACCGCGGAGGCGCCTGGCAGAAGTGGCGAGGGGTGCTTTGGGGCCTCTTGCTGCGGCGGGCGCCCGGCCCTCGGGCCCCTCACCCAGAGGCTGTTTCAAACACTGAGCCCCCAAGGATTGCTGGTCTTGAGAGAACGGCCCTGAGGCTCTGAGGCCTTGGCTTGTGTTCTTAGGGTGGGGATTCGGGCCCGAGGGAGGGACGAGCTCCCAGGCGTGGAGCCCTCGCACCCCCTGGTCTGCCGGGGGGTCGGGTGCAGCCCCCACGTAGCACTCGCCAGTTCCAGAGCACTCCCACACCTCCCCTCAACCCTGCCCCCACCCCCGCCTGCAACCTCTGGTCTGCCTCCTGCCCCCAGGGAGCTGCCCGACCTGGACTTGTCGATGGGGCCACAGTGTGTGGACTGGGCCTGGCCCTGCCACTCAGCAGGACATGCGTGACGTTGGACGTTGGTCCATGACCTTCACTCCTGTCGTGGCCGAGTCGAGTCCCATGGCACGGGCAGGCCACACTTGCTTCCCTGCTCCTCCGCTGGGCGACATGCGGTGTCCCTGTTGGGCTGTTGCACACAGTGCCGGTACGGATGCCCGTCCCATAGGCTGTGCTGACAGTGTCTTGCAAAGGTGCCACTGACGACTTGACGTGACCCGGGCCCAGCTGCGGTCTGGAGGGTGGGACACGGGCTTCCGGCCGTGGGTCTTGCTGCTGCCTCTGGAGCCCCACCTCTCAGACTCCAGCACCCCCGCCCCCTGCCCCGGAACAGCTGGCAGGGCCGTGGGCAGGCCTGGGACTGAGGAGGTCCTGGACGTCCACCCCGTCACCCACGCAGAAAGGTCTGAGCCAGGGCTGCTGTCCCCAAACCTGCAGTCCTCCCAGGAGCCCCTCTGGCAGTCTGGGTATATTTTTTATAATTAATAAACTTTTAAACATTAATAGTCATTCTGTTTTAGAGCAGGAGGGTGGCCCCGCCCCCTGCACTGGTGTGGGGCCTGTGCTTAGGACCTGAGCCGGCTGAGATGCATTGGTACACATCAGAACGGATACATGTTGCTCATTAGCATGGATACATTGTCGCTCATTAGCATGGATACATTGTTGCTCATTAGTTTGCTCGGCCTGGGGTGGTCTGTTCAGTGGGTTTTGACAAATACGAAGCGACGTCTCCAGCACCTCCGTGTCACAGGCTTTGTTGTCCTGGACCCTGGACACCTGCTCACTGATGTCCACAGTGAGCAGAGACATGGGGCACTGCTCTGGAGCAGGGATGAGATGCCGTGAGGCAGCCGTGTGCCGGGGTGCAGGTCAGGGCCTGGCTCCCGGTGACCGTGGCTGGAGGCAGGGCGAGTGCACAGGGGAAGTCCCCAGCAGCCCTCGCGAGGCAGGCCGCCCCTGGGAGGAAATGCCACCTTCCCCTGCAGGTAGGTCCCTTTCTCCCTGAAAGGGGTTACTGTTTCCTGTCCAGGTTCCCAGAGCCCCGAGGAAGGGCCCCAGTTCTAGAAAACATGCTGGCAGTGGGAGCGTCAGAAGAGCCGACAGGAGCGAAAGTGTGTTTCCCGGGCGAAGCTGCTGCGGCCGGAGCCCCGCCCTCCCTCAACCAGCTCCCCGACTTCACTCCTCACATTGAAGAAAACGGGTTAATTAGGAGTTGATTAGGCTTTGCTGGAGGGAGCGTGATTAATTAGCGCCATGCTCACAAGAGCACGAGGCCTGCATGGCAATGGCTGGTGGTGGCCCTGAGAGGCGGGGGGGCTGCAGCGCGGCGTGGGCCCGGTGTGCGTGCCCCCAGCACGCCCCTCATCACGGAAGCCCCCACCGCAACAGCTCGCGATCCCTTGTGGGCCCTGTCGGGGGCGCAGCACCGGGCAAATGGCTGTGCCTCCAAGTGCTCAGGGCGGGGGAGGCCAGGCCCCTCCCCCCGCAGTTGCTCTCCTCCCATTTTCTGCCCCCTTGTCCTGACCTTTGTCCCATGGCCCTGGACCCCAGAGCTCACAGCAGGCACTGTCCCCAGTCAGTCCCTCCCTCTGGCCCCTGGAGGCCCAGGTCTTTCCTGAGTCCCCTCCAAGTGGGATGCACGGGGTGTCCAGTCTCCCTGCCGGCCCCTCGCACAGAGGGCTGGGGAGGCTCAGAGGGGACACAGATTCTAGGCATAAGCCCCGGTGTTTGAACTCGGGGCTCCCAGCTCTGCAGCCCCACACTGGCCCCGGGTCACGCTGCCTGGAATGCATGGCCCAGGCCCCTGCAGAGGAATGTGCTGCAGGCACCACCTCTGTGCCGGTCTCCAGGCTCCCAGATGGGCTGTGATTAAAGCATACCGGCTCCAACCTGACCTCGGGGCCCTGCCGACCCCGGCGCCCCCGCAGACCCTGGCGCCAGGAGTGTGGAGCATGGAGCCAGGGCTGGCCGCCCCTAGGCCTGGTCACCCCTGCGGAGCACTCCAGGGCCCTGCACTGGCCTTCACCTGTGCAGCCAGGGTCCGGGGACGGCGCCAGTGCCCCCTCTGCACCTTCAGGGCGTGGCTGGGACTCTCAGCCCCAGGGCCTGCCTGGCTTCCACTAGCACCTGGACACCTGGACCCACTCCCAGGGGTGCTTGGAGGGTGCGGGGGGAGGGGGGCACTGACTGCCAGCGCAGGGTCTTGGAGGTAGTCCCTTGTCTGGCCCAAGCCAGGTTGAGCCTGGCAGGAGGTGTGAGACCTCTGGTCTTGACCTTGCACTGGGCGGCACACAGGACTCCAGCCTGCCCACCCCCAGCTCTGAGTCCGGGGCAGGAGGCGTGGCAGGGAGGGTGCTGCAAGGGGCCCTGCTGCCGGGGCTGCGGCTTGCGGCTGGGAAAGGCCGGGCGGGGCCTCCTCCCGCCGTGTCAGGATTGGGGGCAGCAAAGCCTGAGCTCACAGGGACTCTGGTGTGGGTGGCATGCACCTGCCCCTGTGGTTCTCTCAGGGTGGGCTCCACCCCCACCCCCGCCCCGGCCCCCCGCCCGCTTGGCCCACCAGGCTTCACCCTGCATCCAGCCGTGCCCGCTGCACCCAGGTCGCAGGCAGGCTCCGGGGGCTTGTCCAGCTCATGCTGCAGGCCTCTGAGACTCGGCAGTGCCAGGATGGTGACAGTGTTTCCTAGGAAACCACAGCCAGCTGCCGGCAGCCTGTCTGTGTGGGGGCGGGGGCACGGGGACGGGTGCGTCTCTGCGCCTGGGGCGGATATGCCCACTGTGTGGTCCATGAGGGGTCCCCGTGCGGGTGTGTGGCCTGGGTGTGCCTTCGTGCCTGCGAGTTCAGCACGGGTGGTCACCTCCCAGTGCCCCCCTCGCAGTGTCCGTGGCTGAGGCTGGCTCAGCGCGCCCGGCCCTGGCAGAGGCCCTGAGCCTCTGGCCAAGTCCCGAAGGCAAGCGGCAGTGGGCCAGCCTGCCCTGGGCACGGGGCTGGGCGAGGCCTGGGCCAGGGGGTGCGGCCTAGGGGGGCTCTCAGCAGGAAGTGGGCACTGCCTCCAGTTCTCAGAGTGGTCCTTGAAGTCCACCACCCTCAGCTCCCTGTCATCCTCCCTGTCCCTGCCCAGCCACCCCCCACTGTCCAAACATCTCCTGGGCTCCTGTCCCGCAGACCTGGGAGACTAGCAGTGCTCTGGGTCACTCTGCGGGGTGGGGGGCAGGTCACCCTGGAGACCCCCTCGGCCCCTCCTCCCCCTCACCTCCATCTGTGTAAATGATGGGGTGGGCGGCAGGAGGCTGCCCCTCGATGTGCCCACTGGGGACCCAGCAGAGGGGAGAGAAGAGTGACCCGCCCCAGGGCTTAGGTGGCGGGACCGGCCTGCTCTGTGCCCTGAGGTATGCAGGTTCAGCCGGCAGACCCCGGAGCTCTGGGCCGCCCCCCCGCCCCCCGCCCCGGGCCCTGCTTCTGGTGAGGCCACAGGCTCAGCAGGGGCTGGGGGTGTCTGGCTTCCGTGAGGCACCAAGGACTGACGCGCCCTTAGCACAGTCCAGCTGGGGCTCCCCTGGACTGCAGCCCCTTCCAGCCCTGGGACCATCCACAGAGGCTCGGCGACTCCCAGCAGGGGGCTGGCATCCCTCGTGGAGAGCCTGTTACCCCTATTGGGGGCTGTGCCGCCCAAGGGAGGGCACAGTCCCAGGTTGCCCCGGCACCTGGGAGGCAAGGAGCACCGCCCCGTCAGCCCCTGTGGCCGTGTGGACAGTCGGCCCTCGAGAGGGATGCGCACCGGGTCGGGCGCATAGACTTTCGTCTTTGCCTATTGGACTGTGTTTGCCCGAGAGGCAAGTAAAAGCAAGAAAACATGCGGAATTCAGTCAGCATTTTAAGCAAGTGTGTTTTTCCCTCTCGGCTCATGGTGGACGGAGAGGAGCAAGCCCAGCTGGCGCCCTGGCACTGACGAGAAGGAACGAGGTGGTGGGCTTCACTCGTGGGGCCTCCCCCTGGGGCGATGAGGGCGGGGGCCGGGCCTGGCGGCCACCTCGGTGTGATCAGGGGAGGGGGGTCCTCCCTCCTGCAGGTGGGGGTGCAGGCAGCTGTGCTGCTGGCTGAGCCCCGTGGGAGTGAGGGGCGGAGGCATGGCCCCCCAAGTGGACCCTGGGCTCCCCTGACCTGCGGCCGGGTTCAGCGGCCTCTCCGGACAGGCCCCAGGCGGAGGCTCTGGCTGAGCTGCTGTGACTGGTCCTGGGCAAGGTGGCCTCATGGGGACAGACTGAGGGGCACCCCCAGCCCCTGACAGCCAAGCTGCTCCCTGGGACTCACAGGGCTGGCGGGGCCCCTCCAGTCTCATCCTCTCTTTCCTGCCCCCAGCCCCCCAGCCCCCCTTAATGGGCTCACAGGTGGGGTGGGGGACGAGGCCCTGGCCCTGGTCAGCCTGGAAGCCCAGGCAACTGAGCGAAGGTGGGCACCAGGACCAGGCAGGTGGGCGTTGGGGTGTGGGGCCCAGGGTCAGCTCTTTGGCTTCTCTGTGCTGCCCCCTCCCCAGGAAGAAGCCTCCTGGGTCAAATGCTGAGGAAGCCTCAGGTGCAGAGCATTCTGGAAACCAGGAGGCCTTGGTGGGGCCTCTAACCAGCCAGCTGGGATGGCCTCTCAGCTCCCTGCTGCCTCAAGCAGGAGAGGAGAGACAGACAGACAGACTCCAGAGCTGGGAGGGGGAGGACTGGGGGGGAGGGGCCTGTGGCCTTGGGGAGGGCCCAGGCTGGACGCTGAGAACACCCCTGACCTCTAACCCTGGCTGGTGCTGGTCCCCCAAGTCAGCAGGCAGGGAAGCGCCTGTGGGGGACAGGGGCACCTGGGGAGGCGCAAGTGGGAGGGGGTCCCCCACGGCCCTGCCCCCTGCCTGAGGGGAGCTGTGGGACTTGCAGCAGTGAGCTGGGTGAGCGGGGGGCTCGGCCTCGGGGTTCACCAGCCGGACTGGGGCTTGAGACGCTGCACCCCCAGCAGTGCTGCGGGAGAGAGACCCTCAGAGGAGGGGTGTCCAGACTCGTGGAGGGCACGGAGCTAGCCCTCCGCCCCCTGGGGTGGCAGGGAGGAGGCTGGCAGGGCCAGGGGTGTGGGAGGGGAGAGGGTGCGTGGGTGTGTGTGCACACACCTGCAGGCACACGCACATTGGGCCAGGTAGTGAGCATGAGTGCCCGGTGTGAGCTCAGAGCATGGGGCAGATGGCCCAGGGTCTCACCGTCCTCCCCCTCCCCACCCCACATGCTCCCTCGCTGGTCCCTCCCCTTGGCCTTTCCCCGAAAGGCCGCTCCTCTGGGCCTCTGGGCACCTGGGCGCCAGAATGGCGGTCCCAAGGGTCCCGCTCGTACTCAGGCCCCAGGCAAGAGCCGCGTTCCTGAGCCTTCAGCAAGGCCCGAGCCCAGGCCAGGAGAAGCCTTCTCTTCTCCTCCACGGCCCCACCTTCTTCCCCCTCCGCCCCCACCTGCACCCCTGGGCGAGGCCGAGGATGTGGGGCGGCTGGAAAAGCCGGTTCCGTGGGGCTCCTGCCCCCAGCTGGCCTGTGCTGACAGGTGGCTCCTCGGTTCAGGAATGCGGAGATGAGAGGCTGCCCTTGGGGAAGGCCCGGGGTGCTGCGGCTGGAAGGGCAGCTGGGAGCCTGGGGATGCGGGTGCCCTGATAGCAGGCAAGCCTTCCCCGCCCTGGCTCCTCCTCAGCAACAGCCAGGGGACTCTGGCCTCCTGGCAGGACTCCAGCTGCTGGAGGTCAGGGCAGTGCAGGGCGGGAGGCCGGGGCCGGAGACCCTGGGGTGGCGAGGAGCCAGGGAGCCAGGGGCTGGCAGCCCACCTTCGGCAAACTGCCTGTCAAGTTCCTTAATTAAAATACAACGTGAGAGACGGTTCCGGCTCAGACACAGGGAGGGCCTGCTGGTCCCAGCCACACAGCCAGCCCAGCGTGGGACGGGCTGTTCGCTGGCACAGGGACGGTCCCAAAGCCAAGTTCCGTGCGTTCAGCCGTGGGAGCTCTTTGGCCACAGGAAGGAAGGAAGGAGACCCCCTGAGGGGCACCTGTGTCCAGCGCAGCACCCTGGGCCTGCCCTCTGCCTTCCCAGCACCGCCCCAGGCAGCCTCGGCCCCAGAACTCCTCCAGGGAGGCTCCTGGCTTTGGTTCACTCTGCCTGTTTTAAAAAGAAATGATACACTTTAATGAAAGAAAGCTGCTCACTACAGAAAAAGTGAAAATACAAAGCAAAGTTTCCACCTGGGGACACATGGAGACAAGCCAAGACAGAGGGACAGGGTGGGCAGCTGTGGAATGTCCCGTCTGTCCTCCAGGAAGCTGTTCTCCCACAGAGCAGGGGCGGGCCCCCAGAAGCAGCGGGCGGGTGCCCATGGGTGGGCACTGCTGCCCTGAGGCCGTGTCTCCATACAGGGCAGGTTGGCACCGAAAGGCCCCAAACCCCATGAAGACCCAGATGTAGGGGGAAACGGGTGCAGGTGAGGACAGGTGGGGTCAGCCAGGGTGCAGGTGGGGGAGCGGCGGCTGGGCCAGGGACACAGACCGCCTTTGAGTGACACGTGGACCAGGAGGGCTGTCAGCCCCTCAGGGGAGCCCTCTTGAAACTGGGCTACACTCAGCCCGAGAAATAGTTGGTCTTTCTAAATGAGAGCGATTCTGGGTGCCGCCCGAGAAAGGCTCCCGTGCCCCAGGCTGGCCTTTCCCAGGTGCCAGGAGGACGCTGGGGCTGGGACCTGCATGCTCGCTCAGGAGGCCAGGAGAAGTGGCCCACCCAAAGCAGGCACCCTCCCCACAGGCTGCCCCTCAGCTGGGCCACCCAGCCAGCATCTCCCTCAGGGCCCGAAGGCTGTGTGAGGGCAAAAGAGGCCAGCCCCTCCCCACGCTCTGGCTGGGGTCTCTGGGGAATGGCGTAGCTGTACCTTCCTTAGGTGCCCCCTGTGCCTGGAGCACCCCCACCCACCCAGAGTCCTAGCCAGTCAAGCCTCCCCTTCTGGACCCTGGGCAGAGGGAAGCCCAGCCCTCCGCTGGGCAGGTCCCCACCAGCAAAGCGGCACTTTGGCCTTCCTGCGGATGCCCAGGCGAGGTCTTTGGTGAAGGGACAGTGGGGACCAGTCACTCTGATGCCACTGAACTAGTCACCGCATGGCACCCTGGACCAGGAGTCCAGACCGGCTTCTCCTCTGCCCCCCTGCCCCCTTTCCCCTGTACGCCTCCCCAGTGGCTATGAAACAGATTGGCCGCCAGGTCCCAGCAGGCTGGGCTGAGCGTACCCAGCTGACCCGCTTTGGGGCTTGTTGGCCACTGCGCCTGGGCCTGGGCCTGGGCACCCCCGTCGCCTGGCTGCCGGCCCCACAAGGCCTGGGGGGCAGGGTTCACAGTGGCTTCAGGAGGAATGTTGTCTGGGAGATGGTCCAGAGGAACCCCCAGTGCCCAGGGGAGGGCTGGACTCTCGCTTTGCTCAGGGCCCAGAAAGGGGCGGGAGGGGCAGGGCACGCAGAGGGGTCAGGATGCTGAGCCCCCAGGAGGAGTTCAGGGGAGGGGGGAGGGCAGGCCCGGAAATCAGGGCACAGGTCTTGCCCCAGGGTGCGCTGGGCGTGGAGACCCACCAGAGTTGCCATCACAGTGGGAGGGGCGTGGTGAATCAAAGCCATTGGCAGAAAGCCAGGGGCCAAAGGGCCAGCATCCTGGGGGGCCTCAGGCCCCCCGCCCTGCCGAGAGCACCCCGTGTTCCTGGTAGCCTGGTCCCTGGAAACAGTGACGCACAGCCGTCCAAGCCGGGCGGGAAGTGCGCAGGATGGGCCAGCGCACCCTGCGGTCCCGAACCTCTGCGTTGTTGGCTCCGCCAGGGAGGGGCGCGGGCGCCCTCTGCTGGTCGCACTGCAGAAGACAGGCACTGGCGAGCTCACAGCCAGCAGCCTTTCAGGCCCTTTCAAACCTGTCCCCGGCGGCACAGGGAGCCCGGCTGGTGCTGCCTGGACACCCAGGCGGCGTCTGGCCCGTGCTGTCCCCAGGGCGCCCACGCTGACCTCAGGCCCACCTCTTCACATTCCCCTGCAGACATGGTACTGGTCCCCTCAGGCTTGGTTCCCACTGCAGGCCCTGACCCCCATCCTTGGGGAATCTGCTCTGGGGGCTGCGCCCTACCGAAGACCCTTCCCATTCCAGCACCCCCAGGACCGGGGCCCCCAGCATAGCTTCCCAAAGCTCAGGCACCACCTGTGGGCTGGTCCGCCTGGGGCTCAGGAGCCCACGGGGTCCTAGGAAGGACCTAGGAAGGCAGGGAGCTGAGATGCCAAATTCCACTCGGCTACCTCCAAGCAGGCAGCCCTGGGCCGAGCAATGACAGACGCTTAGTGCCTCAGTTTTCCCTTCTGAACACAGGGGCCGTACCCTCTATCCTGGGGTGAGGGGGTCAGTCAGCTTTGTGGAGGCCGCGTCGGTCCCTGCTCTTACACTGTGCCCCTTGGGGACCATTAAGTGAGACCCGGCCACAAGCCCTGCATTGGGAAGGGTTGCCCTTGGGCCGGCCCTGTCCCAGGCCACAAGCCACACCCCGAGATGGGCCAGCCTTGGAGATGAGGCCGGAGGACCCCAGACTGTGGCCACCTCAAGGCAGGGCAGCTTGGGTTGTCAGCCATCACCCCGGCTTCCAGACAGGGAGGACTCTGTCCCATCAAGGACAGGAGTGGGATCTGCTCCGGGGCGTCCCCGAGGCTGACGTCTGGGCTGATTCACCGTCAGACGGGGGCCCTGTGCAGCCCAGGGCTGGGAAGCAGCCAGGGAAGGTGCCAAGGCGAAGCAAGGGCGGCATTGTGGCTCCTGCCTGGGTCCCTCTGTGCTGTCCCTATGACAACTTGTTTCCATAGTGACCATGATGTTCCCGGGGTGATGGCAATGTGATGGTCCAAGAGCAGGTGGATGTGTGTGGATGCTCCACACCAAGAGCCTGTGCTGGGGAAGTTGCCCAGGCTCTGGAACTTTCCAGCCCACTCACACCTGGCTCCTGGGGCTTCCTGACCTTCTTCCCTGGGGGCCAGTGGGTGGCAGAGTCTGGCCTGGCTGGGCTGGCTCGGCCTCCCCGACTGTGGAGGAGCCAGGCGATTCAGCCTCCTCACTGCGTCCTGGCCTCAGAGTTCTGACATTGTGGCCTGTCCAGGGGTGGCCTGTCCGGGGAACCCCCATCCTCTGCAGTTTTTTAGAGCTTTCTCCCCACACAGGTGTTAGAGGGTCACGGTGAAAGGCAGCGAGCCTCTTCCCTGTAACAGAAGGGGAAACCAAGGCAGAGCAGCTTGTCCAAGGCCACGCCTGAATCTTCCAGCTGGGGCCCATTTCCCTTCGGAGCTTGCTTCCCTGCTGCAGCCTGAGCCACCCCACCCCCAGCATGGCACCCCCGACACGGCCTCCCCAAAGCTGGCAGTGGGGTGGGCCACGGAAGCCCACGGCAGGCAGCTGCCGCCCCCTGCCAGCTGCGCAGCCGGGTGGGCATGCAGGACCTCAGGGAGGAGAGGTGAAGAGAGGGCCTGTGTTTACGGCCATGCCATAAACAACATCTGGGGAGCCCATGCGCAGCCCCACACCCCAGGCCACCTGTGTGTGCCCAGGAAGCCCGGTCAGGGTGTCTTCCTCCTGCCCACCACTGGGGGCACCATGGGGCCCAGGAGCAGATGGGCTTCCAGTTAGATCCCCACCCCAACCTTGGCCAGCAAGCAGGAAATGCCCCTGGGCCACAGGTAGGCATTTTCAACCCCTCCTGGGGCCTGGTGAGCTCTCGGCAGGGCCCACGGGGGAGCCACGCTCAGATGTCAGTGGGCACAGAGAATACTGTGCCCGCTGCTGCCCTGGCTGGGGGAGGGTGGGCTGGGGGCACCGGGAGCCTCTCCAGCCTGTGGTGTGGGCCCATGTGTTATTAGAAGAGCTAAAAACTCCCCGACCCCACAGAGCACAGAGACAGACTCTGTCCACCCAAAAGCGACAGCCACCTTAACCTCAGCCCCAGGGACCCCCAGCCATGGTGACTCTGGAAAGGGCTGTGTGGTGGCCTCAGTGCCTGGTGGGTGGATGGGAATGTGGCCTCCACCCTGCTCACTTTCTGGGAATGGCATGGGGTGGGGGGGACCTGCCAGACCGCACCCCCTGGCCCCGCCCGCCCTGGTGGGTCACCTGGTGCAGCCCAGGGAAGAGGGGTCTGTCCCACCTGGCCTACTGCAGTGCCCATATCCGCCAGCAGAGGGCGCCCTGCATGCACAAGAAGACTCCCTGCAAACCCCTCCCGGGAAACCAGGAGCCCCGCCCTGACTCCGCCTTCCTCCCATGCCCCCAAATGCCCCAGAACCCGCAGCGCCCCGCCCCATGGGTGCTGCGCAGAAGGCATTGGAGTTTAAAGAAGAAAGCTAGTGTCCCACCCAAGACAGCCCGCTGGGGCACTTCCCCTCGGTGTCCTTGCCAACAGGCAGTGATTCCGTCTCCGGGTTGTGCCCCCATCTCACCGGCCCGGCCGCGAGCACTCGTGGTGCCTGGGCCATGCCATCTGCAGAGGCCGTGTTGGCATCTCTGCCCGTGGCCCGTCCAGGGGCGCCGCCTTCGCCGCCGTCCCACCGTCAGCGCCACCTGGACTCTGGAAGCTGAGTGGCCACCGTGGGAGACCCATCCTCCTGACCTGGGCGCTCAGCTCCGGGACAGGACGGCGTGACCACAGGGCCACAGCACAGGGCTGGGAGGGTGTCCGAGGCCATTATCTCGGCCGCAGCAGGGCTCCCCACGTGGCCATGACCGCAGACAAGCTCCTGGCTCTGAGGTGAGGCCTGGCCGTGTGCTGTATGAGCCTCAAAGGCTGACCATCTCGGTTTCTCGGGTCAGGACGGCAGGGCTCCCAGGACAGGGGGCTGACTTGGCCGCACCTGTGAGTCGGGCATCTGCCTGGCGGTCCTCACGCTGGGGGTGTTTCCACACCCAGACTTGCTATCCAGACAGCGCCGGGGGCTGACCGCAGATGCAGCGGCTGTGGGCAGTGACCAGGACTGTGCTCCAGGGAGGAGGAGTCTAGTGTTTCCTGTGACCGCTGCACAAAGGACCACAGCTCAGTGGCTCCAAAATTGCAGTCTGGCCTCTCACAGTCCTGGAGGTCAGAGGTCTGGCAGGGTCTCCCTGGTTGACCCAGGAGTACACCGGCTGGCTCCTTCTGGAGGCTCAGGGGCGAGTCCCGCCTGTCGCAGCTCCCCGGGCTGCTGTCTCCCTTGGCCTGTGACCCTTTCTCTTCCAGCCACTGGGAGCCTCTCTTGGAACCCGCCTCTGCAGTCACGCCACCCTCTGAGCTCCTCTCCTGTACCCACCTTTGCACTGACCTTGGGCCCACCTGACCCTCCAGGAGCCTCGCTGCCTGGAAATCGGCCGATGGTCAACCTCGTCCCCTCTGCAACCTTAGCTTACTTTGCCATGCACCATGATAGGTTTTCGGGTCCTGGAGTCTAGGACATGGGCACCTTGGGGGCCTTATTTCACCACCATGAGGGGTCTCTGCCCTACTCACCAAATGGGCATTAGGTGTTGGCAGTGCCCCAGGCCTCCTGCCAGAACTGAGACTCAGAGCGGCCCTGCCTCCTGGTGTGGCCCCTCGGTCATCAGGGAGGCCAACAGTACCTCCCGGTGGTTGGGAGCGTGGGGGCAGAGGCACCAGGCTCAGGCCAGCCCTGCTTGCAGGTGGGAACCTCCTTGGGGTCGTTCCGTGAGCACCAGCAGGGCCCCAGCCCGACTCAGCCGGCAGCGGGCTCCCTGCCTCCTCTCCTCCCCACGCCAGCCAGGCCAGCCCAGGCTGCCCCCGCTGGAATCTGGGTGTCCACAGGCCCCCACAGTGGCAGGGCCTTCCCTGAGGAGTGAGGCCTGCCCAGGAGGGACCGGGGACGGGGCGCCACGTCTCTGAAGGCCCTGGCCGCAGTGTGGGTTTGGAGCCGGTTCAGAGGCTCAGCAGAAACCTCGTGAGGGACGAGGTGGGAGTGGGGGCTGTGTGTGTTGCGGTGCAGGAAAACCATCACGCCTCAGGTCGCCCAGCTGCGGGGCTTGGCCAGTGCACGCATGAGTCCGTCTGCTGAGCCACGTCTGCCAGGGGACCCACGCCGGGAGAGGATGGCCCGGGCCCGGCGGGGCCTGGTGGGGCCTGGCCAGCCAGCAGAGGGGGCAGAGCACTTGCAGTGACTCCGAGGCACCCCTGCTGGCTGGTGGGGGGGAGGGGCTGGGCGTCACACTGTCCCTCTGTGTGGTCGGGCCCTAGTCCCCAGGGTCAGCAGCGCCTTCTTGCCTTCCTTCCTGCCTGCACCTGGCCAGCGTTGGCGGCTGGGCCTGGCCAGGACAGGTCGGCACCTCCCCACGTCCGTGGAACGCCCAGTCCGGGTGCACTGGCAGCGGGCTGTGGCAGGGGGAGAGGTCACTACCAGAGCCATCGCTGGCGGGCACCACCAACCAGGCCCTGCCAGGACCCCTGTCCCCTACGTCTCCTCTGGCCCTGCCCCCAGGCACCCCAGCTCAGCCACACCTTCTCCTGCAGCCCTTCCCCCTCCCCTCCCTGTGGGCCCTTGGCCTGCTCTGAGGGGATGGCAGTGCTGTGGGGGCGGCGGTCTGGGAGGGCACTGGATCTGGAGGCCGGGGTAGACCTTGTGACTACAGACCTCACAGGGCCACCATCTATGTCCTGGAAGAGAGCCCGTGTGTCCTCACCTCCCTGATGAAACGGGCCTGCAGCTGGGGGCAGCCTGCCCCGTCCCCTGCTGGGCCCCCTGCTGCTGGCTGCTGCCGCCCACCCTGCTTGCCCCTTGCCGGTGGTGGAAGGTGTGTAAACCAGGTCACCGTGGCTTCTCCTTGAGGGACAGACGGCAGCCTGTGAAACCGGGACAGGCGGCCGAGCTTCGCTGGGGGAGCTGGCTCATTAGCCATTCCTAAATTAGACACAGAGCCCTGGGCACCAGAGTCCCGGCCAGCTGAGCAGCTCAGCAGCCCCTACTCGGCCTGCTGCCCTGGGAAACGGGGGTGGGGCTTTGTGGGGCGGACTGGGTTGGGGGAGGCTGGCCTGCAGTCAGGAAAGGCAGGCTCTGTGGGGGATGTGGAGGGAATGGGGCGGGAAAGCCAGGCTGGGGGTGTGGGGAGGGGAGGCAGGGTGGGGCTTCCAGAGAGGCCGCCCTCTGGGCCGGATCCCCACTCCTTCACCCGGGGGAAGTGCTCTCGAGGCCTGTAGCCCTCCTGCAAGGCCGAGGGAGGGAAGGCTCTCTGCCCGGAGGACCCCCACAGGAAGCAGCCTGCAAGCCTCTCCGAGTCCCCTCCTGGGACCTGGTTCTGGAAGGCTGCTGAAGGGAGGTGCTCGGTCACTGGAAACCCGCAAGCCTGCCTGTCATTCCTGACGTCTCTAGTGCACCCACCCGGCACTGGTCCACATGGGGGACCTGGGCTGTCACTGTCTTCTGTCTCCCCCGCCCCCATCCTCTTCCCCACAGAACTTAGCAGTGTCCAGACCCTTCTGGGGGAGGGAGCCTGCCTGCAGGGGGTGGAAGGGCAGTGGTGGGGGGGTCCGTCATGCTGCTCTGAGGCTCCCCCAGAGGCTGAAGCGGCCCCTCTGGAGTTGAGTGGGGGCAGCACCCCAAATGGGGTGGGGGCCCCTCTCTCTCACAGCTCAGGGCTGCTCCAAGTCTCCTCCCAAAGGCAAGGGGAGGGTGGGCACAGCAGAGCTGCAGCTGGACCAGACCAGGGCTGGCAGAAGGGCAGCTGGGATGAGCACATGGCCAGGAGACCAGTGGGCCCAACGGCCAGGCAGGGCCGGGCCAGGCCGGCACGGCACCCTGCAGCTGATGGGGACACTCAGACCTCAGGGGCCTGGCCAGCCCTCATGAGACAGCGGCATGGCCCAGGCAGGTGCACCTCCTCAGGGACACCTTCCCTGTACCCCATAGAGACCACCCCGCACCCCTTGATTTGTCTCCTCTGGGTCTCTCTCCTCTACTGGGCTCCGAGCTCCCCAAGGGCAGGGTTCTCCTCAACCCCCAGGCTCTGCCCAGACACCAGCAGGTGGTCAGGGAGCAGGCCTGGGGCCGGGCAGGAAATGCACACCCAGCTGTCAGCTGGAGAAGCGGGCGAGGGCGCCGAGCTGATGCAGAGGGTCATCAGCACCCACCCCGTCCCCAGGAGGCTGCGTCTGGGCGGCTGAGCTCCTGGCTCACACCACATCTCAGGGCCTGGTACTGAGCCATGTCACAGATGGGCCCAGGGAGGCAGAGGGCTGAGTCACCTGCCCGAGGCGCCAGCCCCAAGCGGCAGTGCCACCCCAAACCGCGCTGTCCGTCGGGGCCTTGACCTGAGCTGCCTGCAGCTCCCAGGCCGGAGCTGAGTGCCCACGCCTGCTCCTGTCCAGGTCCTTCAGCCCCTGTGGTGCGGGCCCGGCCAGTAGACCTCTCGCTGGGTGCCGTCACACGATGATAGCTCCTCGACACGTGTGCTCCCGGGCAGGGTGACGGGGAGCGGCCTGGAGGCCGCCCAGGCCGCCCACACGCCCTGGAAGGGCTGCCGTGTGCACCGCCAGCTCCTCATGTTTTCTGGCTGCGGTGAAAACCGGCTTGTTCTGTCTGAGCCTGGACCCAGCCCAGGTTTCGGGAGGCCCCCCTCCCCTGCCACCACCAGGAAAGCCTGCGCCTCCCGCTGGGCCCAGGGAAGGTCTGCACCCACCCCGGGCCCCCACGTGGCCGAGATCTTCCCCGTGGACAGCCCTCCACGAAGGCCCACCCCGGGGCCAGGAAGGGAAACCGAGGCCGGCAGTGGGCCTCCTGCCTTGGCACTCAGGCCAGCCCCTGATCCTGCTGGCTCCTGGCCCGCTGGCCTCGCTGCTGCAGACAAGCCCTGATGTGTCTGTGTCCCTGTCTGGGAGCTGGGGGTTTGTCCCCAGAGCGGGAGAGACAGGACAGGGGTGTGGCTTGCGGTGGGGCCCTCCCATGCCGCCCAGGGCGCCAGGCCTCTTCCCCCTCTGAGAGCTGGGCCCACACTGGCCCCAGCGCTGGAAAGGCAGTGTGGGCCTGGCGCTGAGCAAGCCCGTCTGGTTTTCTGCTCTGGCGAGATTCCTGGGAGCCGGCTGCCCAGCCCCAAAACTCCCAGAACGCCGGCAGGCCGAGCCAGCCCTGCAGAGGCCCAGCTGGAGAGGGCTCTGCCTCAGGCCTGCGACTCTGCCACTGGCCGGCCAAGAGCTGGGGGCTCGGGACTGACCTCTGGGCCTCCTTTCTTTCCTGCGAAACGGTGACAATAGCCAGGGAACACCGCACCAGGCCAGGGGCAGGGGCAGTGCGGGCAGCACACCCAACTGCCACGGGCCGAGTGGGGCCAGTGTCGCTGCCGGGCCAGAGGCCACCCGGCTGGGCCGGACATTCGTTGTGCTCCATGCTGGGCTTCTGGCCAGCCAGCCCTGACCCGGCTTGGACCTGCCTCACTTTCTGCTCTGTGTGCTCGGTTTGAAGCTCGCCAACCCCCGGCTGGGGCCTCATCTGGAAGCCCCCCTGGGTCTCCATGCAAGGACCTAACCGACACGCTGAGGCGCCCAGCACTGAAGATTAGGGTGCTCCCCAAGAGCGGCTTGCAGTGACCCCCACGGCAGACGCGTGAGAGGAGGTCAGAGATCTGGTCTTTCCAGTGCTGCTTGGATGCCTGTTTTGAAATGATCAATATCAAATCCTTTCTGAAGAAGTCACTGGTGCTGCCCTGCTGGTGCACAAGGGTGTGCGGGCCCAGTGATGAGTGATCCCCAAAATCCACCCCCCACCCCGCCCCTTGCCCTCACTGCAGGCTGCGCTGCCGCCTCTGAATCTGCCAGGAAGGAAAGCCTGTGGTGGGGAGTCCAGGCCGCCCTGCTCTCTCCGGGAGCCCACAGGCACTCGGGCCCAGCGGCCGGGGCTCAGCGCCACTCTAGGGTCTGCCCCTGGCGGTGGAGACAGCCCCCTGCAGGCCCCACCGTGTCCCGGCTGGAGGTCCAGGAGGAAGAGGCCCCCCAAACACCCAGCTTGGCCACACCCCTCCCTGTGCCGGGGAGAGCCGAGGGGGGAGTCCACTTGGAGTAGGTGCCCCAGGAGAGAGGGCCACCCTCCCTGCTGGGAGGGAAGGCTGCCAGGCCTGTAGGGGCGGCACCTGAGTCCCCAAGGAAGACATTAGCCTTGGGGGCGAGGCCACCAGTCCCATCACTCTGGCAGGTCCTAGAGGTGGACAAGAGGCTTCATCATGTGGCTGGCCAGCCCCCGGTCCTCCACACGTCTTGGACAACCAGCCCTAGGTAGTTCTAGGCCTCGTAGGATCAGCCCCTTGTGGCAGTTGGGGACATCACGAGGCTCTGTGACACCCTGGCGTGGGCACACGGAAGAACCTCCTCCGTGGAGCCACCACGAGCCCACGTCGCATCCCGTCAGCCTCTGAGCTGGGGCTCCCGCAGACAGTGGCAGGGCATGCGGCCGGGGACCCTGGAGGCCTGCCCTGCAGGGAGGCCTGGAAGAGCAGATCGTGGGCCTGTGCAGGCCAAGCTGTCCCCAAGGCGCCCAGCCATTTGTCTGATGAAGGAACGATCCAGAAGAAAGGGGGCTGACGGAAGGGGAGGAGGGGCAGCTGCCCCCTGGGTTTGGGAGGTGCTGTGAAAGGTGGGCTTCCCACACAGGGGTCTGCGCCTTTGCCTGAGCACCCCGACCTCTGCTCCTCGCAGGCAGCCGGCCTGGGAGCCCCTCCCCACAGCCCAGCCTCCCCACACCCCTGCCGTCCTCACAGCGCCCCAGATTCTGCTTCTGGAAATACACTCGCAATTAAATCCGAAGGCCCAGAGTGCTGCCCCGGGGGGGAAGGCAGCCGCTGCAGCCTCATTACTGCAGCTCCCAGCGGCCGCCACACCAACTGGCCTGGTCCCACCCCCACCCCACGTGGGGCAGCTCGGGGAAGTGGGGGCTCCCTCCCAAGCAGCATCCTGGCTGGGAGGTGGGAGGAGGGGCAGGGAGGGCGGGGTGGCCTAGAGACCCCTCCAGTCTTCATAGGAGGTACAGCCCCTCCTGGGTTGCATGTGACCTAGCAAGATGCCACTCTGTCCCAGTGGTCATCTTGGGCAGTTGCCCGAGGGTGCCCTGGCTCTGAGGGGCGGCCAGGCTACGGGCTGGACCCTTGGGGCTGGACAGAAGACAGACTGCTGCTGGGGTGCCAGGGCCTCTGTAGTGGGAGGGCAGGGTGTCTGGCAGGGCCTAAGGCCAAGTCCAAGGCCAAGGCCCAGACGCAGGTGCAGCCGCCGGGTCAGCACCTCCCTGGCAGGAAGTGGGAGCTGGTCAGCCCTGCAGGGGTCATGGGCACCTTCTGCCCCATGCAGACAGGTTAGGGCTCTGAGGTTCTGTGTAGCCCAGGCTGAGCCAGAAAAGAAGGGAGTGGGGAAGGAAGGGGGAGGGAGGGGGAGGGCAGGCACCTGCAGAGCTGCACCCGGGGACCCTGGGCAGCAGCTCCTGGCATGGGGCAGGGCCCTGTGGGTCTGCCTCCCTCCCACTGCCCCTGCCCCTGCTGTCAACTCCTCCTGGGGACAGCCAGGTGTGGCTGGGCAGGTGGGGCTGTCAGCTGATGACCACAGCCTGGGAAGTTCTGGCAGAGCCGAGCACTTGGCTGCCTGCCCTGGGCAACCAGACACTTCCAGCAGGCGTGCATGGCCCACAGTCCAGGAGGGGCCATGCCAGGTCCTGTCCTGGACAGAGTCAGCCCAGTGGCCCTGAGTCCCCGTGTCCCCGCACCCTGCCCTGCACATAGCTCCCAGGGCTGCAGCCTCGTGCCCTGCCCTGTCCCTCGCTAAGTGTCCTCTGCATGGAAACTCAGGTGGCTCACCTGGTGTCTGCTTCCCCTCCTCAGTGACAGAGCTGTTCATCAGTCCTGCAGAGCGTCTGTAAAACAGATGGCCAGAACTGGGGGCACGGCGACCACATCAGCCCCGTCCAGTTAGCCCAGCCCCAGGACTGCTGGCTGCCCAGCGCGTGCCTGTGCTGGAGGGGCAGACAGCGTCCCCGCCCCCCTGAGGCTCCTGCCCTGTGCACAGACAAGAGCAACCAGGGCTGGTCGAGGCACATGAGGCTGAGGGTGCTGTGGGCCTGCCAGGGCCGGGGCCCAGAAAGCAGGGGACATTTGAATAGGAACTGCTTATCCCAAGGAGGCACAGGTGGACGAGGCAGACTGTTCTGGGCAGAGCACAAAGTAAGGCGCGTGTGAAGAAAGGCTCCAGGCAGGAGCGGAGGGGTGGCAGGGCAGGCAGTCATGGGGGGGGGGGCTCCTTGCAGACCCCAGAGGCCAGGGCACAGGGAAGTGGGGGGCCAGCAGGTGGGGGGTGAGACCGGCAGGGGCTGCTGGTGGGGTGCGTCCTGTGGTTTAACTCTCGGCCCTACTCTGCTGGTGGGGCTGCCAAATCAACCTCGGGGGAAGCTGTCAGTTGGTGTAGGAAAATACATTAAGTGCCCTTTTGGTTCTGAAAAGAAAATCCCAGGGCACAGTCTGGACTGGGCACCGAGAGTCAGAGTGGCCCCGTGGGGAGGCTCCCGGGGGCCACAGGTGCGGAAGGTCAAGCCACGGGTGCCTGCGGGGGCGGGGTGGGGCGGGCGGGGGTGGAGGGGGCCAGCAGCCTGATCCAAGATGAGGGACGTCCTGTGCTCCTGGGACCTCTCTGACGACCTTGAAGGGAGGCGGGGCACCTCACTGTGGACTTCCCCTTCATTTTACTGAAATTGTTTTGTCCCATCGTTAACCATTTTCCTTTGGGATCTTTGTCTTTTTGGTAGTTTTGGAGCTGTTTGTCTGCCGCAAATGTGTTTTCCCATTTGTCACTTGGCTTTTAATTTGCTAAAGATATTTTTACATATAAAGTGATCTTTTCTCCAAGTAATTAACCAATGACCCCAGGATGTTTATTACTTATTCATTACGGAACAGAGTTCTCTGTCACCAGCAGCTGAGCAAGGGTGGAAGGTGGGGAGATGGGGGCTGGGGGGCTGGACTTCATGTGTGGGGAGGGCTGAAAGGAAGCTCAGAGGACTGTGGGTGCCCCAGAGGCGTGCAGCTGGGACCACCTTGGCCTGAAGGAACAGAGAGTTCTGGGGACCCCACAGAGAGCTGTTGGCCGAGACCCCTGCCTGGCGCAGCAGGTCAGGAAGTCAGTCCCCAGGCCCTCTCCTCCTGCCCCCCGCCTCCGCTGGTCCCCTCTCAGGAGCCGATTGGAAGGCGGAGCTCGGCGCTCGCTGATGCTGCCTGGAGACACCTGGAGCCTGCTCAGAGGGGCGAGTGCACTTGGAATTCCGGAGAGAGGACAGAGGACGGGGCAGAAGCAATGTGCGAACAAATAGTGGCCTTGAATTTTCCAGAAACTCCCATAAGAAGAGATATGGACCCATGATTTCAGCAAGTTCTGGGCACCTCGAGCAGAAAAATCAGGCTGATAAAAAAACAAGGCGATGATAAACCCCAGGAAAATATAAGGCGATGTGATGAAGGAAGTGCAATCACATTGTGTTTCACAGCGCAGGTCTGAGTGACAGGTGCCCGACCCAACAGCACCAAGGCCGACTCTGATTTAATGAAAAGCTGTGATGTGGCCCAAAACCATGGGGGTAGGGGTGGGGGTGGGGCAAGAAGGTCACGGACGAGGCGTGTAGCAGCAGAGGCAGCCGACGCGGCTCCGTCTTCCAAAACAGGAGTCTGCAGGCAGCATCCACAGCTGAGAAACTGAGGGGCAACGGGGGTGATTTAGGAGGAAGGTGCTGGTCAGCACCTGAAGAAACTTCTGAAAAGATGTGAGAGCAGTGGCCTCCAGGGAGCAGGAGTTTTCTAGAAAGAAGAGTTAAGCAAGGGACTACAGCACTTTGTTAGAGAACCGGTCAACCGGTTTTCCCTTTTCAAACAAAATGTTTATTATTACTTTGAGTAAAATCAGGGTTAATGGACAGTACGTAGTGTCAAATGGCTTTGGTGGAAGCTACTGATACATTACCGTATTTCTCATTTAACCTCTTGATGTGATGAAATTATGGGTAGGATTTAGATTTTATAATTTTAACTCACTCTTGCCTTCCAGTCCCATGTACATGATGGAGTGTTAATTTAAGATAGTGACTACATTTAATTTGCAAAGAATTTATATGGAATTCTCATATATGTTTTCATAATTGAGATTGTATTATAATTTTTTAAAGATTGTATTTATTTATTTTTTAGAGAGAAGGAGAGAAACACTGACGTGAGAAACGTGGATTGGCTGCCTCTTGCATGCATCCCAGCTGGGGACTCGGCCCGCGGCCCAGGCCTGTGCCGTGACGGGGAATCGAACCAGTGACCTTCTGGTCCGCAGGGTGATGTCTAACCCACTGAGGCACACAGGTCATGGCTGTATTATAATTTATTGTATTGCTATTTTGCCAAGTTTTGGGGAAGCTTTCCATATTTAAAAAAAAATCAATTATCAACTTATACGGCTTTGGAACTACCTGTTCCTTAAAAGTCTGAAATAACCCCTGAAATCGTGCTGATGTGGTGCCGTTTCTGGGAAGGATTCTGTGGCCACCCTTTCAGTTCTTTCCATAGTTACTGGGATACTGATGTTTTCAAGTTCCCTGTTGAGACAGTTCTGGAAAAGTGCATCGTTCTAGAAAATTGCCCCTTTCTTGGAGATGCACAAATTGATCTTACTCGTGCTTTGCATTATTTCACTGACAGCTCATGCTACTATGCTTTTCTTAAGAATTGTTTTTGAGATTTAATTCCGTTTTGTAACAAACACAGTTGTTTAGGCTATTTCCGTGCGTGACTGACTCCAGGACTCACTACAAATATTCAGATTGTGAACCTCCCCTCGTTGCCACGCCTCTTCCCCTCCTCTCAGCACTTGTCACCCCGGCCCTCCGAGTCTCTCCTCTGCTTCCTTCCGCCTGGTTTTAGGAGGCCTCTCTCCTTTTCGAAATCATACCTTCCCTGTGAAGCCCGCGTCTGTGCCCGCATTTCCTCTGCCTGCGGGTTTCCAGGACCCACGTGGGTTTTGTTCCGTGTGTGCAGACGTGTGCATGCATGTGTGTGTGTGCAGATTCATATGGATTGTGTGCACACGTCTGCATACATGTGGATGGGTGTGCGCGAGCCGGTGTGTTTCTGTGCACATCTATGTGTGTGCAAGCCTGAGTGTGTTTTCGGTTTGTCATCTTGGAGCAGCAAGTGGCCCCGCAGGCCTGGAGGGCAGACTTCGGGCGAGTGGAAGCTTCTGGATTCCCCTCACGCTGGTCTGCTCTCTCATGTGGCTGAAGGTGATTGGTGCACCCGGCCCCTGGCTGCCCCTGACGCCTGCCAGCCCTTCGCCCCCTGTGGGTGCTCCCAGCCCTCATCCCTGTGAGGAGTGGGTGCTGGTCTCTTCCTGTGGAAAGTGATGGACAGCATGGCCCTGGGATGACCGGCCCTGGTTGTCATGCAGCGTCTGCTACAGGCTGAGGGACCGTCCCCAGCTGCACTGTGTCCTGGGAACCTGAGCCCCAGGCAGACGTGGAATAGGTGGAGCCCTTGGGGTGCGACCTCGGGTGTTGGGCCCAGGCTGGGGTGCCGGGACCCGCCGGGGTCTGCTGGCCAGCGGTCTCGCCCTCTGGAGCCAGGGTCTCTGCAATCTGCAGGCCCCTGGAGCTCCCGCCAGGATCAATAAGCTATTTACAGCTGCAGGAGTGGGGCTGGCTGACGGTCGTTTGGCATTCCGGTGGACAGGTGTAATCAGCGGCAACCTTTGCATCTGTCAGCCGCCAGGCGTGCCTGTGCCTTAGAAAGCCAGGCATCCCCACGATGCTTGGCATCCATCACAGCAGCTTCCGGTCCCCATCCACTGGGAGGGCCCGAAGGCTGCTGTTGGAGTCCTCCCCTCACCCATCCTTGCATGGAGCCAAAAGAGCAGATGTGGGGGTGGCCACCCACGGCCCGTGCGTGGCTGGCAGGACTGGGAGCCCCTCAACACCAGGCCTCAGCACCTGGGACCCTGGTGCAATGTCCACGCTCAGGCCAGCAGCCAACTCCTGCGCCACTCTGTCCCTTGTCCCCTCTGTCCATCTCCACCTCTGGCTGGCCACCCTGGAGGGGTCTCACACCCTCTGCCTTGATCTTCAACGGGCTCCCACCCAGTCCCACTGCTGATCATCTGCGTAATAACACATGTGTCTGACCAGGTGGCCCCAGTGCCCTCGTGGCCTTTGGGGAAAGCGAGGCACCAATAGACATCTGGCTACTCCAGGCCCTACCAGCTGGGAGTGCAGGCTTTCCCTCTGCCTGCTCTGGACTCTGCACCCCTGCTGCCAGCCTCCCCTCCTCCTCCAGAACACAGGAGGGGATGGCCAGTAGAGCTCAGCAAGTGGACAGATGCCCTCTCAGGTCCAGCATCCTGTGACATAGTCATGTGGACACAGGTACAGCTCGAACCAGCTCAGACAGTCTGACCTCAAAGGGAGGCACCAAAGGGAGCCACTCCTGGCAGTCCACGGGCCAGGGGATGGGCCACGGGAGGCCAGGGCAGAGGGGCTGACCATGCCAGCGTGGACTCACTGCCCTTCAGGTCACCCCCCAAATGCTGCTTCTTCAGAAAGGCCATCCAGACCCCCAACCAGGTCATGTCACCCTCTGAGTGTCCGGCTGCCCCATGAGCCTCAGCACTCACCACTGCTGCTGCTCTCCCCACACCCGCCGGCCCCTCGCCGCCCGGAGCACCCATGCGGGACGCGTCCATGGGCTCTGCATCCGGGGTGGCCCAGCGGTGCTCCGTGCAGGCGGGTGTCGGGTGGGAGGGCATGTGCTTTGCTGTTCCTTGACTGCCGCTGGGGCGGCCTCCCCAGTGCTGACGGGGGCCAGGGTCTTGCCTCCGTAAGGCAACCAGGGGCTCCGACGGCTCCTGCACACTTCGGGGAGCAAAGCCCTGGACGTGTCCCTGGAACCAAACCTGCAAACCCTGAAGACCACGTCAGCTGTGTGGCTGGGCTGGAAGCAGGCCGGTGTCCTGGGAGCCCAGGGTGACAGTGTGTGGAGCCCTCCCAGCTGAAGGTCCTGGGACAAGGCTCAGAAGCCCCGGGGGGCAGACAGGGTGGGGCTGGCACGAGGCCCGCCCCCGAGTGGGGTGCCCGCTCCCTCCCTAGCAGGAACTGGGTCGCAGCTGGAAGGGGCTTGAAGGGGCTCTTGGGCAGCCAGTGTCAAATCCTTCCTCACAGGAGTTCTGAGAAATGCTCCACAGGAAAGGACAGGGCCTTGAAAGTCGCTTTAGGCCTGAAATAGACATGTCCAGCTGGGCCAAAGGTTGTTTCATCCGAGTGACATCCTCTGCTTTGAAGCAAGGGGAGGGCGGCGTGGGGGAGCAAAGCCTGAATTAGCCACAGCCTGCGGGAAAAAGCGCGACCTAGGCTCAGAGGAGCCGCCCTGCCAGAGCCCTGGGCCCCTGTGCTCTGAGCGACCATCCTCAAAGGCCTGAGTGGAGCCCAGGTGCTGGCCGTCAGCCCCCCCCCCCCCCCCCGCCCAGCCTGCCCATGTGCGGTGGCCTGTGAGCAGGATCCCACAGGCAGGCCTTGCAGTGGGGGGTCGGGGACAAGCCCTGGAGCAGGGTCCCATCAGCTGGTGTGGCCTCTTTGGTGGACTTGGAAGGATTTAAAAACCAAAGCCCTGGGAAGCTGGGCATGTCCGGGACAGAGGGCCAGGACCAGGGCTGACCGTCAGGAACACAAGCGGAGGCTGCACCCATCTGGGGCCTGTGTCCTGTAGGACAGACGGCCACAGGCGCGTGGCTTGGGGGTTAGGACACTGAGTGAGGCGGCCCCAGTGCAGTCACGGAGCCGAGCACCGAGCCAGGACCCGCGAGGGCTTGGTTCCTACACGGTCACCGCCAGGGAGACGGAAAGTGGGTTGGCAGTCGCTGGGGTTGGGGAGGCACAAACCGGGGAGAGTAGACTAGGGTTTCGGGCGCTGAAGCCCCTCCAAAGCTGCCTGTGGAGAGGGTCTCACATGTCTGCGCACAAACCAAAACCACTGACTCATATGCCTTAAATGGGTGAATGTGAATGATACCTCAAGACAGCTGTTTTTCAAAGAAGATGTCTCAACCTAAGGGGCGTTTTTCTCGAGGCCAGCAGCGGCGGGCGCAGGATCGATCCCCTGGCAGGACCACATCTTTGCCCAGCGCGCTCCCCCCACCGCCAACCGCCCCCGCCACGCCCTCGCCGGCTGCCCTGGCCTGACCTTGCCTTCGAGCAAGCCTGCTCGGCACGTGGACGCTGGCGGGGCAGTGCTGGCCTGGCTGGCCTCCCTCCCCACGCGGTCCAGCCTCCACGGGGGCGCGCATGCCTGTGGACACCCGGTGTGTCGACTGAGCAGAGTCATGGAAACTTCCCACGATATTTAGGCCAAGATGAGTCAGCGACAAAGGGAGCCTTTTTTTAGATTTCTCCCTTGTCACTGACTTAAAAGGTCAATTATTAAGCATAACGTTTCCAGGAGCGTTTCCATCCAAGGGAGTTGGGGCCCAGGGTCGACGTGGGGGTGGGGGCGGCGATCAGCCGGGCTATTCCTGCTCTGTTAGAAGCTTAAAAAGGCGTCGATGATAATTCTGAGGCTTCCAACTTTTCTGCCAGGAACATCACTGGCCCACACTCTTCAGTCATGGGGAAGTTTCCAGAAGGCAGCCTCACCAACAGCAGCACTTTCTGATACTTAGGGCTGCCTACCTGTCAGCTGGACTCCGGGGTGGAGGGCGAGGGTCTCCAGGACCCTGGCACCACGCAGAGTGGGCTCCCGTAGCGTTGGCCTTTCTGCCATCTCCAGGGAGGGCCCTAGCCGTGAACTTGGAGGCCAGCCCTGCACTGCTCGGCCTCCGGTCACTGGCTCAGCCCCTCCCAAGGGTCCTGTGGGCTCTGGCTGGCCCCATGCACCTGCCCTCTGGGAAGGGCCAGCCCAGGCTCAGCTCTGTGCCTTTGAGACCAGGAACTTGTTCTTGGTGGATGTTCTCCGAATCTCAGATAGAAACCGAATGTTGCAATTTTTCCAGGACTTGGCCTCTCAACTGCCAGAGCGAACCCTGCCTGGAGACCGTGAATCCAGGGGGTGGAACAGAGGGGTCGAGCGGGGAGGCTGGTGGGTGCTGAGAGCCCCCACAGAGGGTATGGTCCCACCCGGCCCACCATGCTTGCTTCCTCCTGAACCCGCTGGGCCCACAGATCGCGGGGGACCCTGGGGAAGTACCTGTCTGTAGGAGGGAACCCAGGCCAGGACAAGCACAGAGGCCCAAGCGGAAGGTGGGTGCTGGGGACACAGGCTGGGCCTGCCCCCAGAGACAACCATCTCGTCCCGCCCACAGGAAGCTGGCCATTGGCTGACCTGGCTACCACGTGGCCATCGCTGCTCCGGAATGAGCTCATCTTTCCAGGCACTTTGGAAGGCAGCCCCCTCGCCCCAGCCCCCGAAATGGGGGCCGCAGTACGGGCTGCAGGGCCTCCTGTGCCAACCGCACAGCCAGGGCAGGGCTGTCCCAGCAATCGGACACCGGAGTGGGCTTGGGCCTCCAACCAGGACACTCTGGCTGTGGTCACTGGAGCTGCTGGCCCTGTCCTGATGCGGAGAGGGCTGTGGCTCCAAGTGCCAGGCGGTGCGGATGGTTGGGAACCGCTTCCCCGGGTGGGGGCGCATCCCAGGGAGGGACGTCCTGTCGGCGAGCAGGGGACTCACATCTCCACCTGGGAGGACGGGAAAGAGCGCTAGGGGCGGCCTGGGACGCCGGGCCCAGGGAACCCCGGGAAAGGGTATTTACAGAGCCACTGCCACCGGTGCCTGCCCCCGGGGCTGGGCACAGTGGCCCCGCTTGGTGCACAGAGGGGACTGCCAGAGGCCCTGCCAGGAGGGGACGGGGAGCTGTGAGCCTGTGCCCCAGCCCGGCCTCCCTCTGCTCCAACGGTGGGGCAGCCGCCCCCCCACCTGCCTGTCACACCTCCGCCATGCCCGCCTGCCCTGGCCATGGTCCCCTCCCTGTCCCCACGCACCTGCCCGGGGAAGAGTGGGCCTCCCAGGAGGTTGTGGCCCATGCATCGCAGATGACGGCCACACACCTGGACACCTACAGACCCTTCAGGGGGTCAGATTCATCCCCAGGTCAGATTCATCCTTCAGGGTCAGATTCATCCCCAGGTCAGCCCCCCTGGGACCCCGTGAAATGAGGGGCTGGACCTGCCCCAGGGCAACCTGCCAGCTGGAACTTCACCCTCAGGAGCTGCCTGACGACCCCGGGTGAACGGAGCTGGTCGAGCTGAGAGTTGAAGTGACGAAAGGAGGGTCAGGGAGACCTGGGGCTCTGGCTAGGCAGGGCCTCGTTCCTCACGGCAAGAGCCAGTCCTGGCCTCCTGGGGCCTCCGCGTCCTTGGCTGTTCACAGGGGACAGGTGAAACTCCCCAGGCAGGTGCCCAATGGAGGCCTCAGCCCCGGCCACGGAGGCCGGTGCCTGGAGGAGAGTGAAAGGTCCTGAAGTCCAGGTCACACCCCAGCCCTCAGGGTGGCGCCCAGGCCAAAGGTCCCTGGGAAGCCTCAGACCCACTCAGGAGCCCCTTCCCAGCCACGGTAGGCGCACCGTGGGCTCCACGACCTGGAGGTAGCCTTGCAGGTCCCGTGGCTGAGCCAGGCTGGGAGTCCCGGGGGCATGTTTCTGGGCACCACTCAGCCCATCTGCAGCTCAGGCCCTGTCAGCATCAGACTCGCGAATGCTGAGCTGCTGGCCCAGCAGGAACGGACGGAACCTTGCGGGGGCTGGATGGGGGGTCCTCGGAACAGCGCTGCCGCCTTGGAAAGCGGCCCCCGGCCGGGATGGCCACTAGGTTTCCAGTGGGCATTGCCTGGCATTCTGCCCAGGAAGGGAGAGAGAGCCAGCAGGCGGCTGGCCTCCGTCCCGGGCTGCAGGCCCTGTCGTGGCCAAGGGCACTTCCCAGCCACGCCGGCCAGCAGGTGGCTGGCGGACATTCCTGCCCGTCCGGGCAGCGGAGCGGGAGCCCGGCTTCCCCAGGTGTTGCAGGTTCCGTGTTTCTCTGCCTCCAAGCGCGTTTTCATGGGAGGTTGAAGAGGGAGCCTGCCACAGGGGCAGGCAGCCAGTTGTTTTAAATGGAAACCTTTTTCTAAGTGGTTTTGAAGTTAATGAAAAACAGTATGATGCTTTCCATGCTAGAAGATGGCTTTTGTATGTCACTTTATTTTCCCCACTTCGTTAAATGCAGTCTTAAGAATAAAAGAGGATGCAGGATCAACAAGGTATACTTTACGGTTATTATCCATCTCAGGAAGCAAGTCTTCCTTAAATATAATAGCATCCTAACACTCAAAGCCACAAAACAAGCAAGGGACGCCCCAGGGGCCACGGACGCAGGGCGAGCGCCTGCCAAGCTGTTGGTCTGACCAGCCCCGTCCTGGGAGGCCACCCTCTGTGCAGACCCAGGGCCAGGGCACGCCTGACAGGCTCTTGGGGGGCGGGAGGGGCGGACCGACGGGGCGCAGCTGTGGGAGGCGGGGCACTGCAGGCAGCTCCCCTGTCCTGCGTCTGCTTCCTGTGTTTGCCGGGGCCTTGGCTGGGAAAGGGGGCCAGGGCTTGTGAGAACTGCCCTTTCCAACAGCGTCCTGGGGTCTTGGACCTGCTCCCCAAGTCTACCCGCACCCCCAGCTGCCAGTATGCACTTCAGTCTCTGCCCACTGTCGGGTCTCCTGGATTCCGGAGGACACCTAGTGCCCCTCCCCACTGCAGACACCAGGTCCCCACAGAGCCTCCCTGCCCGCTGGGGGCCGGCCTGGCGGACTGTCTGCCTCCTGCCCTCTCAGCCCCAACCACACGGAGAGCTGGGGGCATCAGGCCCCGGGCTGGAGGCCCCTGGCGGGGAGAGGGGACGTCACTCAGGGTGTTTCCACTTGAGGAAATGCCGGAGACACAGCAGTTTACTCCCAGGGGCATGTGCCTGAACACACGTGTTCCTGAATGCCACACCACACACATGTGTACATCCATGTGTGTCCATACACAGGTGTGTGTGTGCACACATGTATACACAGCACTCCATGAGCACTTGTGCCTGTGCACAACCCCCTCCTTCCTGGAGGAGTGGGGGGATCGGGCCACCACGCTGCCCAGGTGGCCCAGGGGGCGGAGCTGGGGCAGGGATCCACCCCCTGCCCCAGAAACCCCATCGGGAACTACTGGAAACGCTGGAGACCACACAGACTCCTGAGTTGAGGGGCAGGACTAGTCTGGGTGTCCCTGGGTGTCACCTTTGGGTACAGAGAGCCAGTGGGGTCTGGGCTGCACTGGGGGCTGGGGAGGGGAGAAGGGAAGTGGCCCCCAGGGGGTCTGGAAGCCTGCAGGGAGCGGGAGACCCGGGCGGCCCCCCTGGACCTTGGCAGCTCAGGGAGGTGAAGGTCAGGCCACATTCTTTGTGTACGCTGGAATTCTGACATCAGATTTTCCATGTTCCGCTTGGGGGTGGGGCCTGGCCAACAGGAGGGAGCAGTGGGGCTGGGCAGGCCGAGGGCTGGAGCCAGCCCTGTCCAGGGATGTCGTCGGCCAGAGGCCCAAGGCAGGCAGGCTCTGTCTCTGCCCCTGGGCCCAGGCTGCTGGAGGTTGGCCGTCCATTGTGCAACTTTCTCATCCCAGCTCAGGCCCTGCTGAGAGTCATGTGGGGGCTGGTTATGGACTCTAAAAATAGCCAGCGGCTGGGCCCTGTCCAAGTTATTATTAGCCTGGGACGGAGCCCCTCCTCCAGGCCCCGCCCCTCTCCTAGCCCCTGGGCAGTGGGGCTGAGCTGCTGCTGGCGCCCTGGCTCTCATCACTTAAGCTGGTCCCTCTCTCTTTGGGAGCAGGGGCTGAAATCCCTCTGCCTGTCTTCCTCTGCTGCTCTCCACGGGGCCTGGGGGGTCCTGGCCCCCGATGTCAGGGCACCCCGGGAGCTGGCAGACGTGAGTGCAGAATGGGAGTGTGGCCCCTTGTTTGCAAACGATGAGAATTTCAGGACAAGCACCGGGCGCTTCGGAGCCACGTGTGGTCCACTACCCAAGCCACGCCCCGAGAAGCCCGCCCTGCACCCTGTCCCCACCGGCCATTTTCGTTACCCAAGGAGACTAAGCATGGCCATGGGGCCTGTGGGGGCTGGAGCTTCATCAGGGAGCCCGGGTGTGTTTCCAGGGGGAAAACAGGGGCCAGGCCAGCAGTTCTCCTGGTGAATTCGAGCCAATCCCATGACGTCAGGGACCTCAGGGTGGCCATCTGTGCTTAGGGCGAAGCTGGTGGTCCCATTGGCAGCTTCTTGAGAGCCAGGCCCCAGCCAAAGCTGGTGTTCTGCAGCCCCAGGAAGGGACTGACCAGGGCCTGCTTGCTGCGCATGCCTCCACTGTGGTCACCTCCAGGGGGCCCGGCCCCAACCCGCCCATGTGGACCTGCTCTGCTGTGAGGCTTTGTCCACAGGTCGGTGCCAGAACGTGTATGTGCCAGAGCTGGTTTCTGGGCTCGGAGGCGAGGTGCGCTGGACACCCTGGCGCTCCGGAAAAGAAAGAGTGAGGCCCAGGGCAGCCGGCTGCTGGAACCCATCTAGCCCCAGCGGTCAGCCGGCCCCCCAGATAGTCCCAGGGAAACAGCGCTCCCGCAGGACTGTCCCTGGGCTTGGTGGGGGTTGCTGTGACTTACAGACACAGACCAGGTGGCCCTTAAGTTGGAAGTGCCAGAGCTATCAAGTCCCTGGGTGCCTCGCACCCAGGAGGCAGCCCCAGGAAGCACCCTCACGGCTGCGCCCATGGGCTCGGTCCCGGGGGCCTGGCCACCGTGCGGCGGAGCTGCAGCTGCACCCCAACCGCAGGGCCTGTCCTTCCTCAGTGTCCGAGGAGGCGAGGAGGCGAAGGTCCACGTGCCCGCCCCCGACCCCACTGAGGGACCTTCCCGGTGCCACCGCCACTCTGGGAGACCGTGGCCACACCAGCCTCCCAGAGCTTGTGGCCGAAGGAGGCCTTTTCTTGTGAAGATGTAACTTGTGGGCTGGAAGGAGCTGCACCCTGGCCCTCTCCGCTCTGCCTGGAAGTCTTCACGCCGGCGTGGGCCCAAGCCCCCAGGTCACGGAGCCGCGTGCACGTGGACTGGCTGTTCAGCCCCCTCAGTCCCCTCGGCGAGCAGGTGTCGCTCTGCGGGGAAGGCCGGTGGTGTGCGCTCGAGCTGACGTGTGACACTGAGGACGGCAGTGTTAGCTGCGACACCTGGAGATGCCAGACCTTCAGGCGTGACGTGGTGGATCAGAGTGGCCGGGGCACCGGTCGGTCATCGTCAGGCACCAGCCCACCCAGGGGCTGGGAGCGGTGATGACTCAGTGAGCTGCTGACGCCACGTGCTGGGGGAAGCTGCTCTGTGTCCCTCCCCAGGCCAGGGCCTAGGTCCCTGGAGCAGATGACATTTAGGCCCCTTTGGGGGCTCTGGGTGGGGCTCTGACTCCTTCACTGGCCAAGAATCAGGCCAAAAATGGGGGGCCCCAGCGCCCAAGGCGAGAAGCTCCCTGGCTGGGGAGCGAGTGGCCGGCTGGAGGAGGAGCCATCGAGGGCCCCACGGTGCCCGGCCTGTGGGTCCTGCCCACTGAGTGTCCCCTGTGGGAGCGTGGTCAGGTGGGATTGTTTGGGTCTGTTCCTGCCGAGGCCCCTGGGAAACCGGAGGTGGGCCCTCATCCCTGCGCACACCCTCCCCTGCTGGTCGACAGGAGCTGAAGGAGCCTCCGTCTTACTGTGGGGCTGGCTTCAGGGGTGGCTTTCTGGGTCAGTGTTCAGGCATAAAACCCCGGGTGACCCTGTGACTCTGGACCCTAGGGTTCAGCGGCCTGGGTGGGGGCTGTTGAGAGCCGGGGCAGGCTCTGCCCTGCAGTGGGGTAGTTTCACTTTGTCCCCACCACTGCTGGCACCTCAGGTCCAGCCGGACACCTCCAGGCCAGTGATGTGGTGGCAGAGGAGGGTCAGCGCTTCTCCAGCCCCAGCGAGGACCCTGGCCTGGGCCCTAGAGGTGGCTGTGGGGGCAGACTCGGGGAGGGTCAGGACAGGGCTTTCCTCTCCTCTCTGAGTCCCGGCCCGTGGTGGGGCCCTGCTGGACACGCCTGCCTTGGCCTGTGCCCAGCGCCCCCCCAGGGTTGAATCACTGACACTCGGCACTTGCATGGCCGGCCGGAGGCCCGGGTGCCCGGCTCTGCCAGGGGAGGATTCCGTCTGCTCGGCCTGATGGCCAGCTTCTCTGTTCTGTCACTCCAAGAAATGGTGTGTTCCTGAAACCTTTCACTTTACAGCTGCTTTTACTTTTTAAGTCAGTGCTTAAAATAGCCTGGAGCAGGGCCCTCTGGTGTGCTTGTCCCAGGCCAGGGCGGTTGGCTCAGCACCCTCGCCTGGACGCTGGGAGGAGGCCCTTGTGTCAGAGAGCGTGTCTTCCCACGTAGCGGGTCGCAGAGCTGATGTTTTGAAAGTCAAGTAAAGGCTGGGCTGCTTCCCCAGAGCCACTTTCTCTTCCACGTGCGTGGGGAGGGCGTGGCGTGGTGGGACTGAGGCCTCCTGCGCTGTGGCCGTGTCTCTCTCTCCTACGTTTCGCTGCAGCAGCAGAACGCAGCCTGGGATGGCACCTGGCACACACTCATGCCCCGCCAGGACCCGGCCACCCTCAGAACGGTCCTGGGAGCCTGGGGCACGCCGCTCTACCAAGGCTGAGAGGCACAGTGGTTTGCCCAAAGTCACCCGGAGCCAACGGGAGAGGCCTGGAGCCCCCACACTCAACCCACCCTGCCCAGACTCTGTCCCTGGTGGAAAGGCCCGGAAGCCATCCAGCCTCTTAGCAGGGGGAGCACATCTCCAGGACCCCGAAGGGGAGGGAAGCAGGTCTTCCCATCAGTCCACAGAGAGCCAGGCCACCCCCGGGTGCCCCTCCATAACCCCTACACCCCATTCATGGGAGGAGCCGTGGCCCCACTGTCTGGGTCCTGGGACCCTGCGGAAGCAGGCTGGCCTTGGAACGGGTTTCTTGCCACATGTGCAGGGTGAGGTGCTGGCGGGGCTGCTAGGAGCTGAGCCCCATGGGCCAGGCCACCAGCACCCCAAACCCTGGGCTCGCTCCTGGGCCAATTCCATGGCAGCAGCCAGCCTCTTGGCTTCCTGGTGGGAGAATCTTCTGGAAGACAAATGTACAGAAGCCAGTTCTTGGAGTTTAATCCTCCTCTGTCTCATGAGGGCACCTCGGGGATGGGGTAACTGATTCTTGTTCCTCACTTGTCCCTCCTGCCACCCTGCTCCACCGCTCCAGCTGGGAGGCTGAGCCTGGCCTAGGGAGAGAAAGGCCGGGCCTCCCTCCCCACCTCTCCTGCCCTGGTCTGTGTGGCCCTGGCCCTCACAGGCAGGCCCTGCACTCTGGTCCAGCCACACCCTCCTGTCTCCTGGCAGGACTGGTGATGCCCTTCTGTCCCTGAGGCCACCCCCTGCCTGCACTGGGTGGGGGGACGCTATGAAGGACCTGAGCCTACAGCCACGCTGCGCCCCGTGCCCCACCCCCGGGTCCGCACAGGTGCGCTCACCGCCTGAGCAGGTCTCCTCCCTCGCCCCCCTCCTCTCCCTTCTCGCGCAGGTGTTATTTCTGGCTTCACGGGTCTCTCGTGTCCTCCTTAGTGAACACTGGGCCTGGCTGCCAGCTGAGAGTATGGCAGGGTTCCTGTCTGGACAGCTGCTGCCCTCCCCACCCTACTCCTCAGTTGCTCGCCACAAGAAACTTCACGGTCACGTTGTCGCTCGGTTGAGGAGGCGAGAGCTTTGACCCCAGCTCCTGTGTTGCACGGCAGCCCAGGGAGCTGAGAGCCACCCATCAGAGCAGCGGGTCGAGGTTGGCCTTCGGGACACCTGGCCCGACAGCCTCTCCTGCTGGGTGCCGATGTCAGGGGCTGCGAGTAAGGGGTGAACGGCAGACCCGCAGTCAGGAACCCGGGCCGGGCTCCAGGCAGGGCCCGGCAACATCTCCAGGCCTGCGGGTCTCGGTCTGTTTCTGTTGCAGAGACTCCAGCTGTCCCGGGCTCTGTGGGCCTGCCTGTCTGTCTGTCTGCCTCTGGGACTTCTGCTTTCCTGTCTCTGCAGGTGGCCTCTTCTTTCTCTCCGCAGCCAGCTTGCCACCCACTTCCTTCTCCCCACCAACCCCTGAGGAGTGAAGGTTCTGGATCCTGCCCAGCCCTTCGGAAGGGTAAGCTCAATTCCAGTGGAACCCACAGAGCAGGGGAGAAGGGCCCCCAAGGAGAGGGTCCCAGAAGAGTCTGAGCCCCATGTCTTGAGGGGAAGCATGAGTGAACCCTCCTCCCTCCTGAGTAGGCAGGTGCCCAGAGGCTCCAGGACCCTGGAGGGAGACCTCGGGCAGGGACAGGGGCCGGGGGCATGAGAGACTGGTCCCGCCTGGCTCTGTCTGTCCTCAGAGACCAGCCAGGAAAGTGAGGTGTGCGCACTTGGCCAGTCCCTGGGAGGGTCCCAGTGCACTCTGACCAGTGAGGGCAGATGGGTCACATGGCCCCATCCCCCTCGCCCCAGGGTCAGCAGGACAGCAGAGCCCTGTGCACACAGTGTGGTCCGGGTGGGAGGACCGGGGCTCACTGTGCCCTGGGGATCAGGGAGCACCCACAGAAGCAGCCACAGGAGCCCACATCTGTGCCTGAGGCTTGGGTGGGGCGCTGGGCCCCAGCGTCCTGCCAGGGAGCATGGCGGTTGTGTGGGGCTGGGTCCTCGGGCTTTGGCCACATTGTGCGAGTGTGCAGCAGTGGGGTGACAGCTTGCACCTGAGGGGCCCCTCTCTGACTGCTGGGGAGACCCTGTCAGCCCACATCCAGCTCTTTGCTCCCCCCACCTGGCTAGCGCCATGCTGGAGTGGCCCCCTCTCCGGCGCCCTTGCCCAGCAAGTGCCGGACGGGGATTGGGCATGGGTTCATGTCCCTCGAAATGCCAGAGACGCCATCTGGTTTGTGGTCTGGGCTTCGGCTGGAAAAGGCGGAATCTGCAGTCTCTAAGCTCTGAGCCGTGAGTGGATCTTCCAATGAACTGCCCCACGAGTTGGCCCTGGACTTGTTGCAGGGTGGAAAGGTGAGGGCGCCAGCTGCTGAGTGAGTGAGTGTGCCATCTGCAATTCCGCTGCCAAAAATGGGGCAGTTTACGCTGGCCAGCTAGGTCAGCGTCGGTGGGAGGCAACTGGGTGACCCAAGCAAAGCAAAAAAAAAAAGGGGGGGCATGCAGGACTGGCAGGTGGCTTTGTTCCTTAAATAATTGCTTGGAATGGTTTATTCCTGAGGCTACCTCCCTTAAAGAATTATGATAGGTCATGTGGTAAATATTTTACTTGACTCATACTTCAAAAGTGGTTTAATTAAATCTATTTGTGGTTTGGAAAAAGTCTGTCATTACTTTCCACTCTCAGGTGTATCTTAATTTAGCTTTTAATTAGCATTGAAACCGTCATTTGAAATCTGTTAGTGTGATTGACCACCTGAAAAATCCAAAAGAAAGTGTCATTAGACAGAGAAAACCAGGAGCAATGGTTTCCAAGTGTTAAATGTACATTTCGATCGGTAGCATCTGTTTGCAGACGCACTCGTTCGAGTCTGTGATTGTCAACAATGCAAAAGCCTGAAACGCCCAAGAGTAATTTAGGAACGTTGTGTGAATTTTTTAAAAAAAATTCAATCGCACTGATATACATACGAATTCTTGCATTCATAAAAAGGCCTGTCTTTGATATTAACATATTTTAACTCTATAATTAAAGGGATAATAAAAACTTACTACCAAAGAAAAGAATGTATCATATAATACCAGAATACTCTGAATAAGATGAACGTACTTCTGTTTCACTGAAGAGACAAAGACCCATAAACATGAGAAGAAAATGCACGATTTGGTGTTCCCTGATCTTCCGTAGTGGACTTGGCTTTCCCGCGGCTGCGAGCCGAGGGCGGGTCAGAGCGGCTGGTGTGCATGCCAGACGCTCCTGCTCAGACGCTCCTGCTTCCGGGAGCGAGCCTGTTTCGCTAGGGTGTTTACCAGCTGGAAGTGAGTAAATGTTTTCAATGGGAAGATATTTGAAAACACTTTGTAATAAAGGTGAGGCCTAGTGTCTCCATTTACCCTAAAGGGATGACCCACACAAGGGACATCACATTTGGCCACAAGTACGTGGGGTCTGAGCAGTAATTTTATAGTCGCTCTCAAACAAGCATCGGCAGCCACGGGCTGGTCTGCCCTTTCTTTCCCCTTCCTTCCTCCCTTCCTTCCTTCTCAGAAAAGCTAGTTCCAAAGTATTGTCAGAGGGACTGTGGCCCGTGCACAGTGCCCATTGTGGACACCACCCCCCGGTAAACAGGATGAGACCAGTAGGGTAGGGGTCCTACAGGGAGGGACTCCCCGACGGCCATGAACTGCCCAGGCGGTGAGTCATCAGCTGGAATCCCTTTGGGTCTGCCGAGCCCGGCTGAGCTGGTGGGCTGACCAGTCCTCCCCCAGGTCAAATTGTTCTTGTGGACGTGAGTGACGTGAGAGATGCTTGCTCCCTGTCACCAGAATGAGTGCTGCTGCCGCTTTGTGACTGACCTCCCAGAACCTGGACCACGTGCTCCCTGAGACTCATGCCCTCCCTGCTCCCTAGCACTTACTGTCGGCTGATGTTGCCATCCCCACTTTCAGGGGAAGGCCCAGCGTGCCTCCACTACCTGGGTCTGTGCAGCCGCCACTGCCCCGGCTGGCCAGGCAGTGACTCTCCCACCCTATGACACAGTGCCCTCTGCTCCTCTCTGGTGACTTCCTGCCACCCTCCTTGCAGTTCCCGAGTGGAAAAGTCGCAGGGAGGCATCTAACCTCAGGGCTTGCTTCCCCTCCCCCGAGCTGTGGCTGAAACTGAGAAAACAACCCTCAACTGCCAAAGCCAAGTCTGAAAGTCAGCTCAGCACCACCGACTCCTTCCCAGCCCTCGGAGCTACTGACCATCGGTGCCAGTGACTGCAACTCACTGCCGTTTCTACAACTTTCCTTGAAACCAAGGAAGCCACATGCCGGCAGCACGCTGTTGGCGAGGACTGGTTGGTTGTCCGAACCCAATCCCTGAAAAACTGATTCTAATAGAAATATGTGACGTAGTGGAGAGATTTAATTCTGAGCAGGCCGTACTCAAAAGCCTGTAAACATTTGATAGAACGGTGTCTTCTCATTGACCCATTTCAGCCCAGTGAGATGATCTGTTCTGGACCCACCGGTTCAGCCGCTCACGGCCACCACGTCCTGGCGTGGGCCACGTCGCTTCATGTTCGGTGCAAGCGACCAGCAAAGCCCCTGCACCCCGGCTCTGGAGCAAAGGAGTCACACACGTCACACACTGCAGCTGGCCAAGGGCCTACATACTTGTGGGCTTTTTTTGTTTGTTTCTTTTAAAAGAATGCTAGGACATGGTTGAAGTCTTAAAGCTTCAAACAGTGGACAATGAGGATGAATCTTTATGAAGCTGATTCCATTAATACAAAGCTGCAAAACAGAAACCGCAGCTGAGTTGAGGATCCTTGAAAAACGTGGGCTGTTGATTGCCAACACGGCCCCGTTGATCGCAGCAGACGCTGGCGCGGCTTCAGACTTGAGCACCAGGAGAAAAAGGCGGCGTTCTCGTTCTCACTCTCCCCTCAGACTGAGCGCACACGGCGCTGGAGCTTTGACAACTGGAAAAGCGCGTCGCCCACTCGGAGCCAGATTTTCCCTGTATGACTGTCCTGGCTTAGTTATCACTTGGGGCTCCGTGACCCTGGGGCCCGCTTGTCCCTTTGGACGCGAAGCGTTTGTCCCTGGCTGGGGCGTGTCCCTGAGCGGGGGCGCCACCCCAGCGGGCCTCCTGGGGACAGCCCCCGCTTTCCTGAACCCCAGGATGCGCACCGGCTTCTGCCTGCCCAATCGTGTGGGAACAGGCTGCCAGCCGTCTATTTCTGCCAAAGGAGGGGGCTCCCTGCCTCGCCCCAAAGAGCAGGCCTCGCACGCTCCCACAAACATCTGATGGCAGCGGCTCCCAAGCCCTCGCCCAGGGAATCCCCAAATCGCTCTGATTTTCTGCACAGTCCAGCAGTGTCAGGACGGGGCACTGACGGAGCCAGTGGCCAAGGAGTCTGGATTGCGAGGCCCTGGCTTGTCGGGGCCCTCAAACTTATTGGGGACAGTTATGGGCTCAGGTGACTCCATGGAGCTGATTAAGGACAAGCCAAAAGGAGGGGCTCTGAGGGCCCACAAGGGCAGAGTGGGGAGCCTTGCGGGCCGAGCACCCGCGTGGGGCCGCTCTCGGTCTGCAGCCCACCCTGTTTGGTCGCTTTCACACCTGTGTCACGTGTCCTCCTGCACACTTCCATTTCTGGGCTCAAGTCGATGGAGACGGTTTAATTTTTCGCCCAGGGTTCATTTCCGACATGTAGCTATACAATTAATTTTTGAACATGGACTTGTATTCCCTGACCCTGTTAAATTCACTTATTTCGTGGCACTTTTGGTAGATTCCTTAGGATTTTCTCTGCAGATGATAAAGTTGCCTGCAACCAAAGGTAGTTTTGCTTCTTCCTTTCCAATCTGTGTGCCTTTTATTTCCTGTTCTTCCCTTTTTGCCCGGAGAGACCTTCAGGTCGGCACTGACTAGAGGGGTGGAGAAGACACCCCGCCCTGTGCCAGCCTTGTGAGCGGGCACTTCATCTGTCAGCACGAGTGTGGTGTGAGCCGGAAAGTTTTTGTAGTGCACTTTATCAGATTCAGGAAGTTCCTTTTAGTTTGTGGGCAGTTTGGGGTTTGTTTTTTTGGTCATAAAAAGGATATTAAATTTTTGTCAAATGCCTTTTCTGAATCCACTGACCTGACCGTGCAATGTTGGCAACAACCCAGATTTACAACACCGGGTGTCTTCCCTGGAGTGAATCAGAAGGCACCTGTCAGGTGACGTCTGCACAGGCATTGGAGCCCTTGGGGAGAGTTTTCAGTTGTAGCAGAACACACTTACAGCCCTGACTGAGTGCCGGCCTGCAAACTAAAGGGTCGCCAGTTTGATTCCCGGTCAGGGCACATGCCTGGGTTGTGGGCCAGGTCCCCAGTAGGGGGCGTGTGAGAGGCAACCGACTGATGTTATCTCTCACACGTGAATGTTTTTCTTCCTCTCTCCATCCCTTCCCCTCTCTCTGAAAGCAAATAAAATAAAATCATAAAAGAAGAAAGCATTTACATAATAATGCTGGGTCTACAAAAAGGAGTCAGCAGCAAGTAGAGGGCCTGACCAGAGCCCCAGGTGGGGAAGCGGGTGCGAGCAACACCCGCAGATGCGCCATCAAAACAGTGACAGCGCGGTCCCCGTGGCGTGAGCTCAGGCGTGACCGCGCGTCCTGGTCCTGCTCTGCGGACTGCTCTCTAGTTTTCCACTGTTTTCTGATGAGCACATGACTTCTACAAGGACACTTCCAGGAAGTTGGCCCAGTGTCACCCAATCAGAATGACCCTCCGCATTTCTTGCCTGTTCTCTTGCAGGAACCTCGGCTTCCTGAGGACACTCGCCTTCCACCAGGTGTTCAGGGTAACACAGCAGAGACGGCGCTCCGTAAATGCTCATGGAATGAGTGAGCAAGTGAGGAAGTGAGCGGCTGGGCGGATGGAGGTCTAAGTGGCGCAGGGGTGTGGGGACCAGCTGGGCTCGGGGTCCTGGCCATGCACCTCCTGGCTATGGAAAGTTGGCCAGCGTTTTAACCCTGAAGCCCCGGTTTTCTTACCCGTAAGACACACGACTGTGGTGAGGACTGGAAAGCACCTCTCACCGGGTCGGGTCTTGCTGTGATACTGTTGCTGAGCTGATTGATGAGAAAAGCTTCCAAAGAACTCAGAGGGAAAGAAGCCTCCCTGCCCCTGATGAGTCTGAGGTCAGGTTGTGAGCTGCCCATGAACTTCCCAATGGCAACATACCTCTGGCTAAAGCCACTGCATCTGGCCTGTCACAACAAGGACAGAGCCCTGGGTTCCTTTCGCTGTGTGTCCAGCCAGGCTTCCCGCAGCAGAAAAGTAACTCGAATGAGTCATTTAGCCCGTGCTTTCATACACAATGAAAGCCTGACAGGAGTATTGAAAATTGATTGTTAAAGGATTGAAACACACTTTGCAACTACAAAGTGCCATCTGTCTGTCTGTCCTTCCATCCACCCACCTGCCGCAGGATAACTTCTTAGCGTGCTTGGGGGTGAGGACTCCAGCTGTAAACCTCTGAATCCATAATAAATTGGTTACTGCCTTAAACTAAGCACTGATACAATATTCCATGGCCAAAAAGGCTTATAGGATGTTGCTCTTTAACAAAAGACTTGGGCCCGTTCCCCCCCGCCCCCCACCCGCGCCGACCCCGCCGGGAGCCCAGAGAGCGTCTGGCTAAGCAGCCTGGGGCGGAGCCAGCTGGCCCCTTCCATGGAACCCACGTCCCAGCTCTGTCTGCCTTCACCTCCCCTCTTCTGCTCTCTCACACTGATGCTTGGGCCCAGATGCCAGGGTTGGGGCGGGGGGTGGTGGCCAGCAGGGCTTTGCAAAACTTATTATTGTTATTATTTTGGGAAAGGTAACACATCAACGTGGGGCAACATTCCAAAGGTGGAGAAGGGCCTACAGGAAAAGCAAGCCACCTTCTCAGTCATGATCGTGTGAACGTGGCTTTTCACGTGGGTGATGTTGGCGGTGGAGATCTCTCTGAAGGTCGGGCTGCGTGCAGCAGGGTGATGCTCGCGTGCGCGCGTTGACCGAGGGCTCCTCCGTGGTGGGCTCCATCAGACTGTGGAGGACCAGCTCTCAGGCTGCCTGGGCTTCCACAGTGAGATGGGGGAGGTGAGGGAGGCTCATGGGAGGCAGTGGGCAGGGAGGTCCAATGGAGGAGGGGAATTTGAGAGGCCTGTGGCCCTGAGCTGGCCAGGGGTCCCACAGGCAGCAAGTGGATGCAGTGGAGGAAGAGGGCAGAGCTGGAACCTGCCGCTGGGTTGGAGACGCCCTTCCCAGGGCGGTGGCCGGCTGGGCACATGGATGCAGTCTCAGGCGTGGGTCTGGTGAAGTCAGCTAGCTGGGAGTTCCCACAGGGAAGGAGGGACCGGGACCACCCAGAAACCCAGGACTGGGGGCAGGGCACCGGGAGGAGCCAGGACAGAAGCCTGGGGGGACTGGGCTGTGAGGGGAGGACCAAGGGTTCAGGGAAGACCCCGTTTCCTGCAGAGCATCAGGCGCGTCCGTCGTGCTGACGGTCAGGAGAGCCCGGGAGTGAGGACGGGCCACTGACTCAAGAGCCAGTGGGGGCTGTGAGGGCGGCCCCAGTGGGGAGTGCTTTAGAGGGCCTGGAGGTGGGGGGCTGGGTGAAGACTGGCTGAATTTTAGGAGATGGTTTGCTGCAAGGGGAGTCACAAAAGGGGATAAAAATCGAGGGGTGCATGGCAAGGGGGGATTTTATAGGCGCTGAGACATTGCAACCTGCGTGTGAGCTGATGACAGACCAGGAGCTGGAGGCCGGGCAGAGGAGGCACGGTGGCTGTCCCATGCCGGTGAGCCTGCCAACACAGCAGAAAGAGGTCAGGCTGCAGTCTTCCTTGGTGAAGGGCAGGGGCGTCCCCCAGGTGGGGATGGTCGTTGGTGACTTGGAGAGGGGAAGGGGTGAAATGACAAGTTAGGGTAACAAGGGCACCCGTGTAGAGAAGCCTGGAGGCTCAGCACCGGTGAGGATGCCCCCAAACTCCGAGGGGCACCAGGGGCCCAGGGCTCGGCGTTCTCTCATTTAGTTTTGCTAATTTAGGCACAGCCTCACGGGAAGCGAGTCTGTGCGTGTGCAGGCACATGTGAGCAGGTGTGCCTGTTTCTGGCCGGGGAGTGCTAGGGTGTGAAGGAGAAAACAGCCTAAGGGGAGGGGAGGCAGCAACGCTGCTACTCGGGAAACAGATTCCAAGCCTCTCTGATGCCCCCACCTTTGGGTTCTACCCGGGGTGCCCTTGGCATGTGCCGACTTTGTGGAAAGTAAAACAAAAGATGCTGTGTGAGCCCCGGTGGACACAACAGCAGAGACTGAGTGGCCTGCAACAGAAATGTGTCTCTCAGGGTTCTAGAGCCCCCAAGTCCAAGGTCAAGCTTCTGCAGGGTTTGGTTGCAGGTGAGGGCTCTCTCTCCTGGCTTGCAGATGGTGCCTTCTTGTTGTGTGTTCACATGACTTCTTCTTTGTCTTCTGTTCACGGGTGGGGGGATGAGGGGAGCCAGTGTGTGCTCTGGAGTCTCTTACAAGGACACCATTGCTATTGAAAAAGGCCCCCCCTTATGACCTCATTTGACCTTAATTGCCTCCTGTAAGTCCTGCCTTCATGCACGGCCACACTGGGGGTTGGGACTTCACCCTAGCCTATGAATTTGGGGGACACCATTCAGTCCACGGCCCACACCTGCTGAAGGAGTCAGACACTGGTCTCTAAATCAAATGGGTTTGGTATTTATGCTGAGTGCCACTGTAAGCAGGGTCCTTGGATGGATTGGCAAGGAGAGAAGGTGGCTTCTTAGTGAGGACGGGTGGCCCACAGAGCCAGTGGTGTCCCCAGCCCTGGTAGGGAGGTGGTGTCTGTCCATCTGTTTTCATAGAACAGCACTCCTGTCTCCTGATGCCATGGGGCATGGCCATTTACTTCGGAGCTGGAGGCTGGCCTGGCTGGAGCCCCGTGCCAGGGGCTCCGTCTCTTCTCTGGGACGCTCTCCATCCCTAAATTGTGCCTGCATAGCTCTGGGAGCCACCCTGTCCAGCTGGGTGGCCGCCCACATGTGGCTGTGAGCCCTGGAATCATGCCCCTTGGGATCCCATACGGATTCAGTGTCTCAATTTGGAAAGCGCACTTAAGGTGTTTAGTATCGGTTACATATGACTGATACTTGTCCCTCACGGTTGAGTCAAGTGTACCACTAACGTTACTTATGGCAGTTACTTGTTACATTTTATAAGTATAGTTGTCAGGACATTTAGCTTTACAGATGTGGGGCCCACTCGTTTCCAGGGGTGGCGCCCCAGCACCAGGCCTCACCCACCTGGCCAGCCACGAATGTCCCTCTGATCTGGCTTCTCTGTCCTCCTAGCCCCACCTGGGTTAGCTGCACCCAGGCCAGACCTTTACCCCCCGCCCCAGAGCCTGGCTTCTTCCTCCTCCCACTTCTGAGGGTCCGGACGGGGTTCCGGGGGCGCCTCAGAGCTGAGCCCGCCCCGTACACGGTAACCCGCTGGAGGGAGGGCCCGAGGCCCGTCTGACGCGTAGCCACGCGCGGCCCCTTTAAGAGGCACTGTCCCAGCCAGGGGCCGTGACGTCACAGCAGTGCGGAGGGAGGAGTAGCGCGCCGACGGCGCGAGGGGGAGGGGGCCAGGATGGGGTGGGGCGGCCGCTGACTGACGGGAGCGCCAGCCGACGCAGTCCAGGCGAACTCAGGATCACCCCCGTAGGCCACGCCCCTCGCAGGTCTTTCCCAACAGCCCCGCCCCTCCGCAGACACCGCCCCTCCCAGGCCCCGCCCTCGGCGCACGCCCCGCCTCGGCCCCGGAGCCGGCCTCGCCTCAGAGCTCGGCGGCGGCGCTGCGGGACTCTGGCGGTGGCGCTCCTAATGGCTGCGCGCGGGCCGCGCTGAGGCGCCGGCGGAGAGCGACGGGCGCGGGCCGCGGAGCAGGCAGAGCGAGCGAGCGCGCGGCCGGACCCCGGCCAGGCCCGGTCCGACCCGCCGAGCCCGCGATGCGCCCCGGGGCCGCCCCCCGGCGCAGCTGACGCGCGGCCCGCGGACACCGGCCGGCTGGCCAGGCCACGATGGCGGGGAAGGCGGCCGCCCCGGGCACCGCGGTGCTGCTGGTCACGGCTAACGTGGGCTCACTCTTCGACGACGTAAGTGTCGCGGCGGCGCCGGAGTCGGCCCTGAGCCCGGGACCCCCGGACCCCAGGACCCCGGGACCCCGGGACCCCGGGACCGCGGGACGCCGCAACCCGGATCTGAGCCCTGGGATCCAGACCTGAGCCCCGGCCCTGGGACCCGGGCACTGAGTCCTGGGACCCGGGCCCTGCGCTCTGAGCTGCGGGCTTCGAAGCGCAGCAGTCTGCGCCCCACGAGCCCGCAGCCCGGCCCGGAGCCCTGGGCTCTGCCTGCGCGCCGTCCCGGTGAGCCCCCGCCCGGCCGGAGCCCCGTCCTCACCCTCGTCCCCGGCCCCCCGCGCTGCCCGCAGGCAGCCTCGACCCCAGGCCTCCGCTCTGCCCTGGGGCCCCCGAAGCCCAGCCCCTGGCTCCTGGCCTCTGGCGCCCGCCCCGGCCCCTGCCCGGCCTCTGCGACTCCGTGTCGCGCTGGCACCGTGGAGGGGCCCCATGTAAAGCCCCGGCCGGCCGGCTGCTTCTTCAGGGAGAAGGGCGCTGAGGAGCCGGCCGTGGCCAGAAAGGGAGGCTGCCCGCGTGGAGCCTCGGCCTCCTGGGGGCGCCCTGGGGGCGCGGGCCTGCCCTGCCCCCTGCCTCCCGCCCGCCGTCGTGCGGACCGGCCGGCCCCGCAGAGCAGCGCAGCTCCGGGCGGCTGGCTGAGGGTAGAGGTGCCCAGGCGGCCGTGGGGGTTTGGAGCCGGGACCCCCGGCGCCTCGGACCCGGGTGGGGCCGGGGGAGAACGGGTGGCCCGGTGAGACGTCTCTGAGCGCAGCCGTCGGGCCGGGTTTGGTCTTGCTCGTGCCAGCGAGGCGCTGCTTTTGCGTGTGCCCTTTTAGCTTCCAGGAGCCCGGCCCGCGTCCTGGCCGGAGACGAGCGCCTTCCCTCTGCCTCTGCCCGACGGCCCTCCGGCTCCCCGTCCGGAGCCTCCCGCAGACATGCGGGGGGCGTGCGGGGGGAGCGTGCGTCTGCACAGTCAGGTTCTGCTCTGCGCTCCGGTGCCGCCCGCCGGGCTCAGCCCATTCGGACTGTTGAGCGCCCAGCGCCCGGCCTCCGAGCGTCCGGACCGCCAAGCGGCGGGCAGAGGCGCCGGGACAAGCACCGCGCTGGTTCCGACTGCCAGCCTCTCCGTTGTCCTCCAGCTGCACACACACCTCTCTGTTGACACTGAAGTGGTGACTTAATTCACCTCTGTTCAGCGACATGTTGCCTTTGGATTTTCGTTTTCTCAAAGGCTGTGTGGAGCTTTGCATTAAGTTTGCCTCTGGAAGGGACATTTGTTTGGAAAACAGGGCACAGGTTAGTTCTGCAGGACGTCCTGGGCGTGAAGCCGGTACACTGGTGCCGTCCGCACCCCCCCACCCCTTGCTGTGTGGCGCAGGGCAGCAGGGTGGGTATGAAGCCTGGGCCACCCGGTGGAGACTGGGCATGGGTGTGGCGGCATCAGTGCAGGGGACGGTGGCACCTGGGCTCCTAGCCGGTGGAGGCTGTCTGCTGGCGCCTCTGTCCCTGCAGGACTGAGCCCAGTGCTGAGGCCTGAGAAGGGCCCCGTCTCCACAGGGGCGGCTCCTGGGACACCCAGTTGCGGATCTGGGAGGAAGGGCCCTGCTGGGAAGGACCGGTTTCCTATGTGCACAAGGGCTGGGGGTGTTTTTGCCTTTGAGGGCTTGTCCCCCCTTGTTACCTCCTCCCTCCTGGAGGGACCACTGTTCACACGCTGGATGAGGACTTTAACCGCGGCTTGGCCCCCATGTCCTGCCCTCACCTTGTCAGCACTCCGGGCTCTGTCGTGTCCCCCAGAATGGCCAGGCCACGTGACTGCCCACGGAGGGCCCCTCTGATGGCAGCTGAGCCTGTGATGGCAGTCCAGGTTGTCATAAATACCCACAATGCATTGGTTCTCCAATTTTTGCCTCTTACTGTCTTAAAAATCATGGAGGGCACCAAAGACTTGCTGCTTGTGTGGGCTACAGGTACCAGAGTTTACCTTCTCGGTGGATGGACACAGGCTGAAGCTGAGACTGTTCTATTAGCCAGGAGAACAGTGCCGTCACCGCCCCACAGACACCCTGGGGAGAGCTCCCCTGTTCACTTAGCAGACGCTGGGATGGAGAGGAGATTGATGCGTTGTGTGGTTGTGGGTGTAGCTGTGACCAGGGGACATTCGCCAGGTCTCCGGGGCCCCCACTGTGGGGACCTCTGTCCCAGCTGTAGCCCTTCTTGAGCCTGCACGGCCGTCCCCCTGGCTGGGGTGCCCAGCACTTCTCCAGGTTGCCCATGGAGAGCCCTGTGGCTGTTGGGTAGCCCCAGTGGCACTCCCCTTTCCTGGGAGGGGTGGCCTGTGCTGCACACCTTGTTGTCCTGAGTGACGTGGCTGGGTTTTGACGAGTGAGGTTTCTAGCTCTAGGTTCTGTGCGTTGCTGCTGGGAGTGAGCTGACGGGGGGACTCTCACAGGCCGAGGTTTCGGGGCTGGCCCACCCTTACATGGTAAGGCTGTTTCTCGGGAAGGAGTCCTAGCCAGGCAGCAGGGCCCTGAGAGCACAGCTCGCTCTTGGGCGGTTGCCTGAAAGGCCCCGTCTGCTCCTTCCTCAGAGCTCAGTGTCAGCCTTGGGCCGATTTCCCTTTTTGCTCGGCAGCCCCACGCAGCCCTCTACCCAGGGTTGCAGCCCTGTTGTGTAACTGGGCTCTGCTGAGCCGCGAGCAAGCCTGCAGGCCGCCCAGGGCCTTGCAGACAGCAGGTGTCCGTCCGTGAGCCGTGCCCCTGGGGCCCTTGTCTTTCTCTTCCCTGTCCCATCTGTGTTGCCCCCCTTGCCCTAGTCCCAGCCTCACCCTGAAAGCTCCCTGAACCCCACAGCCCCTCCTGCTGCTCCGCCCTGTAGGCAGCGTGAGCCCGCCTCTGCTCCCAGCTCTGCCTTGCACTCCACGTCCGGGCCTGGTGGGAGCCACCGGGGCCTCGTGCTGGAGAGCCTCTGGCGGCTGGGTCCTCTGCTTCCTGGAGGACTTTGTCCAGTGATGGCTTCACTCGGGTGGCTGTCACATGCCACACACTTTAGCACGTAAATGTCCACACTAGTGGTTTAGCGTGTCCTCAGAGTTGTGCAACTATCACCAGCCACTTTTAGGACATTTTTGTACCTGAGAAAGAAACTCGGCATGCCTTGTCTGTCACTCCCCCATGCCCCCTGCCTCCCCAGGCCCCCACCCCGGGCAGTCACCAGTCTCCTGTCCATCGCTGGGTGTTGGCCTGTTGTGCACGTTTCACACAAATGGAGCCACTCAGGCCTTTCGCTTCTGGCTTCTGTCACCAGCCTGCTTTCAGCCTGGGCGTGTGTCAGAGCTGCACTCCTGTTCGGGGCCGAGCACTGTCCCCTCATGGACACACTGGCGTCGGTGGCCTCCGGCCTGTGAGGGGCACTGGGCCAGCTCCATGTCGGCCACTAGGAACGGTGGTGCTGTGAGCACACGTGCCAGTGTTTGCACGGACATGCATAATCTGTTCCCAGGCACAGGCCCGGAGGGGCACTGCAGCTATGTGGTGGCTCCTCGTTGGCCCCTTCGAGGAACCACCGACTGTGCCTGGGGCCGCTCCACTCTGCAGCACACTCCTGGTTACCTGTTTCTCCCCAAGGACCCCTCCTTGGCTCCCCGGACACCTGCATTTGGCTCTTGTCCTTACCCCCACCAGCCAGCCACGCTGACCTCCTGGGGAGCAGCTAGACTCAGGCCTCTGAGGGCCACCGAGGTGCAGACGCCCAGGAGGCAGAGAGGGGACCCAGACCCCTAGCCCAGCATGCAGTGCTGTCACCTGGGAAAGCCCAGCACATAGGCTGGTGCCCAGTCTTCCAAGAGTTGGGGATGCAGTGGTTCCTGCCGTCCACACAGCCTGGAAGCAGGCTCTGGTGTGCCAGGCGGGGTAGGTGCTGACCGGCTGGTATCTGCATGGGCTCCCTTGCTGCTCTCCTGGGCCCCTGGGCCCATGGGGGTGGCCTGTGGCGTTTCTGCCTCTGTCCGGAGACCTCAGCACACTCTCTCTGCGGGAGTTTGGTCTGTTTGCCGAGTGTGGGACTCTGGGTTGTGGATGGGGCCCCGCCCACGCTCACGGAGTTCCAAGTCCGCTCCAGTTACGGGGCAGCTTTCTCCAGGTCAGGAAACCGCGCCCACAGCCTGCCCACCTCTCACCCTTCCCAGTGCCGTACAGTGCCGTGCCTGCCATGCTGTGACTCAGAGCGGAGGCCACCACGGCACCGGTCTGTGTGTGCCGCACTTGCCCCGGCCTCCTGCCTGGTGTCCTGGCCCTCACAGGCTGTGCTCGGTCGCTGTCGACCAGTCTCCGAGAGCTCACTGTATGTCAGCTCTGGGGTTTCCTGTTTTTATCGGCTCTCCAGTCACCGAGGGAGGGTTTAGCTTGCTGGTTGGGGAGGCACTTCTTCGATGTAAAGTATTAAATACTTTGCTTGCATGTATCTAGTGAAATGAGTGCTGCAGGTCGGCCTGCTGGATAGCCCTGGAGGACAGGGCCGTGTCCGCCACCTCTCAGCCTGGGTGACTCTGGCAAGCCGTGTTCTGGTGTGACATCCCCATGGAGGGGCTGCACACCCTCACGGTGTGCTTGTCAGCACAGGGTCTGCGTGTTCTCCCTGGAGCAGAGGAGGAGGGCCGTGCCCTCTGGGGCCCGTCTCCGGTAGGCGATGGCCAGGTTTGGGGAGAGCAGCCTGTGCTGGGGTGACCCAGAATTACAGGAACGGGACCAGACCAGCCTCCAGCAGACTGTCCCTACAGAGCCACTGATGGGAAGGGGACATGACGGGGTGGGGTGGCTGAGGGCGGGGCGGTGGCAGTGCTTCTTAAAGCTGTGGAGTGATGGTTTTTAAAATGTTGACCACCTCAGCCTCTGTTTGGGTGGGTGGGCAGGGGTCTTCTGTTAGGAGGTGGGCTTGGTCCAGGAATGGGGTCCAGTAGGCGGGAGGTCAGCACAAGGCTGGCAGCTGGTCGGAAAGGCAGTGGAGGGTCTCAGCGGAGTCTCAGTTACCCATTTGTCATCACTTCTTGGGACTCAGCCCAGCCCTCCCTGTGTCTCTGTGTGGGCCTTTCAGACCAGGGGAGTGAGCTCAGGGAGAAGGACCGTGGGCCTGGGGGAGAGAGGAGGCGGTGCTTCCCAAGGCGAACGTAAAGGTGACTTTCGAGTGCTACCTTCTGCTGCTGCTCCCGGGAATGAGGGCACTTGAGACTCTCCTGCTGTGGCCGGCTCCCCCGAGGTGGCGGCATGAGGAGCCAGGCTAGAGGCTGGGGGCTCAGTTTCCACCCGCCCCCAGGGTGGGGGTGTCCCCGCAGTATGTTTCCTTCTCTGGGGTATCAGCCTCTACCCTGAGGGTCCACCCCAGCCCGACTCACAGGGTCCCCTACCCTGTTCAGCGAGCACAGAAGACTCGGGAGTCTTGGGCCCCTCCAGGGCTGCCTCCTTTTGGGGGAGCCTGTGAGATTTCAGGGTGTGTGAACCTGAGAACAGTCCAGACTCCAGACACTTGGGCAGGGCAGGGGCTGAGCCGCCCTGCTTCCAGAGTGGCCTGGAGCTGGTCCGTGGGAGAGCTCAGAGCACCCCACACACGTCCTGACAAAGACGGCAGCTCAGCCAGCTTGTCTTGGACGGGGATAGCATGAGGGCCTCTGGCTGCTGCAGGGGACATACACCTGGAGGTGCCACCCTGTGAGAGCCCACAGTTGGAGGGGCAGGGGTAGCCTGCGTCCCCCCCCACCTCCCAGTCTGCAGGGTCCCTCAGCATTCTGGGGGAGGCTGGTTGTACACGCAGGTCTCGCTGAGGACTCTGTCTGGGGAGGGCATCTCGGTTGGGACTCCCTCGACCCCCCAGGCTTTTCTGTCGAGGCCCTGCCTCTGCTTGGCCCCTGGCAATGCACACCGAGAGTGCGTCCTCACTGGTGTCTAAAGTTTAAAGTTTGAATTTGCAAAGGTTGTTTGGGGAGATGGACATGGCACTGGAGCAGAGTGCCCCTTGGAGGAGGGGACATGTGGGGGGCCCAGGGCACCACGCATGGCAGGGCGGAGGCAAGCAGGAGCTGCGGGTGGAGCAGCGTTGCCTGTGGGGGCCAAGCTGTGTGGCAGGGTGGTGTGCGCACCACCTGGGATGACGTGGAGCGGGTACGGGACTCCGGATAGTGGTCAGGAAGAGACGACCCGGAGCAGGTTTGGGAGAGACAGGTGCCCCTCCCCCCAGGCTTGTCTTGGGGTTGCCAACAGAACAGGGGTTCCCAGGCTGACAGGTGCCCTGACAGGGGAGCACGCTGGTGCCACCCACGCTCGGGGAAATGCCGCCTCTGGTTTCGGTTTTTCCTCTGGCGAGTAAGAGAAAGTTCGCATCTCCGGGAGCGTGGCCTTGGGCTCAGCGTCTTACTGGTGGGTCACTGTGACCTCGGGCTTGTCTTCTTGTGCCATCACAGTCCTGACAAGGGGTTGGGCGTGCCGCATGGACTGGAGACTGCAGTGCCTGAGCAGAGTGTCCTTGTGGTTGGGGTGGCCGTCCCCAAGTTTCTGCCCTGTCTGCACTGCCCTGTCACCACAAAACCCACTTGAACCTGTCCCTCCCCCATCTGCACCCTGCCCTGTTACTTCCTGTCCACCGGGCCTTCCTGGCTCATCTTGCTCCGGCCCGAGAGCATCGGAACTGTTGTTTGGGCCTGTGTCCTGGAGGTCTGGGGCACTGTTTCCCCTGGCAGTCTGGCCCCAACTCACTGGCCTGCTCTCAGACAGCCCTCCCTCCGACTCCACCTCTCCGGGGCCTCTGAATGACCAGCAGTTATTTTAGGAAACAGGTCTCAGTGGAGGAAGGTTGGCCTGTCATGCCCTGTGTGAGGCCACACTCCAGTGGCTGGGCACATGCAGTGACACAGGAAGGTGGGGATGCGGGAACCGTCTCTGCCTTCTCTCTGCTGCGGTGGCCGGTTGACCTCCCTGCAGCCCATGTGCATGTCAGGAAGGTAGGGACCTGGCATGGTGGCCGCCGCAGGCACAGGAGGGAATGGAGGCCTGGGCAGGTTCTCCAGTGTCTTCCTCGGCAGGTCTCTTCCCTCTCCTCCTGGTCCTCTCCTCCCTGACCAGGGCCTGCTTGTGGTGGCAGCCTTGTCCCCACTTGTGTCCAGTGCTGAGCAGTGCTCATGCTGCCTGATTGGTCCATCAGCTGTGCCCGGAGTGTGGCCGAGGGGACAGCCTTGTTGTGCCCACCCTTACCTGAGGTAAAGCCAGGCCTGGACCGGACGTGCGCCCATCACTGTGCTCCGCCCAGCTGTTCTGTCCCGAGGACCCCCCTGCAGTTGCCACCAGCACTGCGCAGCACTCACCCGCCCCACCCCAACCTGGTTTCAGCTCGGGGCTTCGGCCCCTCAGCCTTCCCTGTTGGTAGAGAGCTCATCACATGACATTCCATTCAGGTGTGCTGGCCTCTGACCTGTGGCATGGGGACAGATTTGGGGTTCTCTGTGGATGGATGTGGACACAGCCATTGGGAATCAGAAGAGCTACGGGGCTGCTGGGTTCTGGACCCTGTGTGTTCAGGCCCAGAGACACCCCTGTCCGGGCGTGGGTGGGGCTGGGGTGGTCCGTCCTCTGAGCAGTCAGGAAAGGCATGGGTCCCTCTGGCAGTACTAGTCCTTAGGAGTGGCCAGTGGCAGGCAGGGCTCCCTGGAAGGGATGTGTGTGTCCACAGCCCCCTCCCACTGCCCTTGAACAGGGTGGACATCAACACAGATTGGGGCGGAGAGGGCTTCTTGCAGGTGAATTCTCTGCTCCCAGCCTGTGGGCGTGAGGGCCTGTTCAGAGGGCTGTCTCCACCCTGTCCCATTGCCCCACAAGCATCCAGTGGTGCTGCCGCCTGTGGGGCTGTTGCTCTGTGGTGCACTCACCTGGCCATCGAAGACCCCCTTGTGTGGAGAATTTCTGTGGACGGGCAGCTGGGTTCCTGATGTTGCTGGGAATGAGGGCGTCAGCCTTGCAGGGCCGGAGGGTCTGTCCCCATCCTGGTAGACATGTGGCTGCTCTGGTCTGGGCTCATCATCCAGTGAGCGCAGTGACATCAGGGCACGTGCGGCTCTGATGCTCCTAGCTGCGTCACGTTGGAAGAACAGGAGGAGATGCTGCTGGGGCCCTCTGTCTCCATGCAGGCGAGACGTGTCACTGCTTGTGACTGTGGGATGATACGCATTCAGGCTTGGAGGCCATGCCCTCTGGCCTCGCCTCCTGCTGTCCCTGTCAGACTTGCTGGCCCCCATGTGGCTGGCCTTCGGGGAGACCTTGGGGTGTGTGACCCTCCCCTTTGAGCCTGGCCCTTGTTGGGTGAGGGAATGTGCCCAGGGCCCTTTGGCCCCCCCCCGGAAGGGCCTGCTTCGGGGTCCTTTGGGGCCAGCAGCCTTGTTAGCTGCATTGTCCATTAGTCCCAGAGTCCACAGAGCAGATGAAGGAGGATGGGGGCAGCTGTCCCCACCCCAGCATGGATCTGGGCTCTGAGTGCCCTACCTTGCCTGCTTAGCCTTTTGGGGAACCGTTGGTGGGTCTCTGCTGGCTCCGTAAGAGATGAGAGTGTAGAGTCAGGTCAGGGAGCTCTGGCCACGTGGGCGGGCCTGTGGGTCTGGACCGAGAGCTGGGTTGAGTAGCCATTGCTTTCAAAAACCTCCTGAAGCCTCTGCAGCGCCCTTGGGAGCCCAAGAGGCAGGCACAGCAGGGTCAGGGGGCAGACAGACCCCTCGTCCTAGTTTGCACAGAGATGCCCTCCGGGTACACTCAAAGCCCTATACCAGTTCTGGGTCCCAGGCTTGCTTTGGGGCCTCAGTGGGCCCTGGTTTTGCCAAGGCCAGCGGAGGTCTGCCCGGCACCTGAGTGCAGGGCCCTCTGGGCTCGCTGCACTGTGGTTCGGGTGCTTCAGGACTCACTGTGAGGCAGACTTATTCTGTTAAGAATGACATCTGTCTAACTCACAGTCAAATTTGTGGGGGCATATGTTTTGCTTTTCTTTTCTCCTTCATCACTGTTACGGTTTTCAGATCTGTTGCAACTTCCTGTTTTCGCCGTGCCGCCGTCTACCCTTACCCTGCATCCAGGCAGCTATGTGCAGTCCAGGTGGGAGGTGGGGGGCGGGAGGCGGGAGGCGGGGGGCTGGGCTCTGTGCTGGGACCGGAGGGGTCGTGGTTCTTAATGCTGCAAACAGAGAATCTGGGTCAGCAGTGGCGACTGCCCAACCGGGGAAACAAAGGTAGCACCTGGTGGGTAATTGGCTGAATGCCCAAGACTGTCATCAGGACTGGGTAGGGTGTCGCCTAACTTTCTGAGCCCTCCAGGGCTCTGTCCTTACATGCATGGCCCCGGGAACCTATGTCATTTTTAGAGGGGGAATTCTTAGGGCGGAAGTTCTGGGGTCCATTCAGGCCTTCCCGGGGTACCCCCATTCCAGCCTCCAGGTCTCAGTGACTCTGTTGTGCTGCCCAGGTGCAGCCTCGGCTGAGTCTGCAGGCACGTGGGCAGCCAGGGGTCCTGGAGAGCTGGTTTTGAGGGACTGTTAATAGCTGGTCCCAGCGGCCTTGGGCTTCCCATTCACTCGTATTTAGTGAGCACCTTCTGGGAACTGGGCCCCATCCAGGGGCTGGGGGTGGAGGAGAGACCCACAGGTGGTACCCCCACCGGCACACTGCCTCTCTGGGCACACTCTGAACTGTCCAGGCAGAGCAGCCAGGCACTGGGAGCCGCTCGTGGGCTCCTGGCAGAGGCCCCTGAAGTCCCTTATGTGTTGCCTTCCCTGTTTCTGCCCAACCCCCCATTTGCCACACCTCCCCCATCAGACCTAACACAGGAGAGGTATGTAGGGTGAAGCCTGTAGAGCAGGTGAGGTCACAGGGCATGAGGGGACAGAGAAGGGAGGGTCCTCAGGCTGAGGCCGGGAGAGGTGAGGACAGGACGGGGCCTGAGAGGGACATCCTGGGAGTCCAGGAAGGGGTGTTTCAAGAAGGGCTTGCTGGGGGTGTGAGGAGTGGGGCCCTGGGCAGACCCAGGAGCCAGCAGGCAGAGCCATGGCTGGACTTCATGGAGTCGATGTGTCTTGCACACTCTCAGGGTTCCTTCGCCTTGTCTTGCAGGAATGGGCCACAGCCCAACCTTAGGGCAGTGGCCCTAGCCCCAGAGCCTGGCCCTGGCCTTGTGCCTTGGTCCGTGAGCTGCCCCCAGCTGCCGAGGGCAGCAGGGGATGGACATGAGGGTGACTTAGGACACAAGACCTGCTTGGGGTGTGGAGACCATAAATGACCTCTTGGAGCAAGTGGCCAGGGCCAGGGCGAAGGCTCTCAAGCATGGGAGCTGACCTGGGGAAGTGAGAAAGGGGGGCCCATTGGGGCCACTTTGGGGCAGGAACAGAGGCAGGAAGCAGGGAGCAGGCCTGCTTGGGAAGCTGCAGGGCTGGCATGGGTGGTGAGTGGCAGAAGCTGTGGACTGAGAGGCTGTGTGTTTGGGCCCCTCTTCTTTTGTGCACAGGGGACGGCAGCTAATGTCCCACTTCTGCAGCCTTTGGGAAGCTATGGTGAGGTGCAGGGTGCCCCTGCTCTGGCCCCACTGTTGTCCTCCCCCAGGACGTGGGCCTGCAGTGTGGACAGTTAGCCTCTTCCTGCATGCCCGCTTGGGCCAGTGGAGCTGTCTATGCTCGCTTGGTACTCTTTCAGCTACCGATAAGTGAGTCAGCCCGGAAGGGGAAGAAGTGGGGCTCAGGGCCAGACTGGAGGCTGAGGAGCTCAGGGCAGCTCAGGGAAGTGCAGCCGGAGACGGTTGTGTCTGTGGAGGCGTGGCACCCGCGAGTGTGTGAACCGGCCCTAGACCGGGGTCTGCTGTCGACCACGGGCGCCTCCCGGGGAACAAAGATGAGAAGCAGGAGAGTACCCCACCCCCACCCCGTGTACTTCCAGCTCTGTTTGATCTGCAGCTGAGGCAGAGCGGGGAGAGAACATGAGAGAGAGAGACGTCCATCCTCGCCTCCCGCACACGCCCTGACGGGTGATTGAACCTGCACCTTTTGGTGTATGAGACAACACTCCAACCAACTGAACCACCCATCCAGGGCCCGCTCTATTGTTTCATGTAAAAAGTGTCACTTGGGGAAGAAGTTATCAATTTATCCTGGTTTCTAGGAGAAAATTGGTGCCTCGGACCCTAACCTTGCTGATTTTGGTTTTCTGTAACGAGGAATGTGTGTGGAGTGACCCCCAGAGCCTGAAACGCCCCACCCGCACTCTGCACGGCCTTCAAGCCACTTTCAGCAAAGCAGACCTAGTCTGGCTTCAGTGCCTGTTGCTGCTGCATCAGGAATCTGTCCTGTGGGTGAAGGGCTGAGTTTTATTTCATGAGAGAATAGACACTCACTTCCCTATGGAGTTTAACTTCATTCCAGCAGGCTGTTGCATCTCATGGAGAAAGTGTGGACCCCAGGTCGGTGGCCCTGACTCAGAGCCTGTGCTGCCCCTTGTGGGGCTACAGGCCCGGGTACATGGGCTGGGTCTGCTCCCTTCCAAATGGGGAGCAGCACCCTGTGTTCAGACATCTGTCACAGTGTCCAGTGTCCTAGAGTGCAGAGCATGGAGCAGAGGGACCCCCAGGCTGGCCCTTCTTTATCACAGATGGGCTGCGAGTCCCCTGTACTGAAGTCACTAAACACATAGGCCCTTCAGCAGCATGCTTACGGGGCAGGCACCCTGCCTCTGTCCTGCGCCTGGCATGTCCAAGCGCCCTGAGGTTTCCCTGGCGTCCTAGCCGCCATGAGTGAACATGACGGGACATCCTCACGGGACACCGAGGGGCGGTGAGGGGCCTCCTTTTTCTTGCTGTCACAGTGCTGAGCACCAAGCCCTCCGCTGGCCTTCTCGGATGCGTGGGCAAATCTCTGGGTGCCGGCCCAGCATGTACAGACAGACAGGGTTAGGTTCATGTATGTGTGTACGTTCCACATGTAATGTGTGCGTCCCTCACACGAGGTCTGTCTAGAAAAAGTCCAGCCATTGTTAATATAACAAGAACGGTTTACACAACATCGATGTAGCCTATGAGCCAAAGAGCGTGGACTGGAGTGCGTGTGTGTGAACAATGGCGACTTCACTGCACTAGTTAGTGGGGGTGGTAGACACCATTGAGTGAGCGTGTGTGCTGTGTGGCCGTCACATTCAAAATGACTGAGTGAGTAGAGCCATGAATCTGCCTCAAATTTGTATTAACCTTGAACAGTCCTCCATGGAAACTATTCAGATGATGCAGAGGCTGCAGCTGGGGGCATCTGGTGATTGGCAGCTTCATCACGTCAACACATACTCGTGCATCACGTCTCGTGCAGTTTTTTGTGAAACATCGAATCACCCAGGTGACTCAGCCCCCTAACAGCCCAGATTGGGTGCCCTGTGACTCCTAGGTTTTCCCCAAACTAGAATCACCTTCCAGAGGAAAGAGATTTCAGACCATCATTGAGATTCGGGAAAATATCAACAGGGCAGCCGATGGCGACTGGGAGAGCTGGGTGAGGTCCCAAGGTGCCTCCTCTGAAGGGGACTGAGGTGTCATTGTCCTGTGTGCAGTGTGTCTTGTGTCTCCTTCAGTAAATGTCTCTATTTTCACAGCGTGCGGCTGGGCACTTTCTGGACAGCCCTCGTGCAGTGTCCACGCGTCACAGACGTGCATACCCCTCCTGCTCGTCTGCAGCTTGATGGCTTTTGCTTTTGTCAGTCTGTGAAACAGGGCCACTCAGGTGGCTGTGACATGGCATCTGTTACCCCTGGATTTGCATTTCCCTGGTTAGTTGTAGCTTCATGTTTGAGACTTTTTCCTTGGATTTTCTAGGCTTTTTATTTTAGAAATGTGCAGCCCTTACAGGACCTTTACCTAACTTATTGATAGAGTTGTTTTGATAAGGAGGTGATTGTAGGGTTTATAGAATAGCTACGCCTCTGGTCACTGACACGGAGTTCTTAGGGTCGTTTACTCTCTCGGGGCTGCGTTCACATGTGCAGACAGGTCTGTGCAGAGGGTCCTGATGGGAATGCCTCTCCTGTGTCTCAGGTTGTGTGTGCCCCATGGCTTTGCCGTGGTTTTCCTTCCACGAGCCCTGATAACCCCTGTGCAAGTCCCTGACTGGAGGTTTGGTCAGTCTTCCTGCCAAAAGCAGTCGGATGTCCCGTGTAGTCCCCCTCGCATGGTCCGCACGGTTTCTCTGCCATGCTGACCTCAGCTGAGAGTGGGCCCCTTGGCCAGGGCTGTTGTCGCGGGCGGCTGATGAAGTGTGAGCACCGTCTCTGGGGAGGTGGCCGGTGAATGTGCTGGGGCCAGGTAGGCTGTGGGACAAGTAGCCCCGCTGGACAAACCCTCCTCAGTGGAGAGCCTTTCCTGACCACCCTGTAGCATCGGCCGTGCAGCAAGGGTGCCTTAGTTGCTGTGACTGTGGGTTAGTCTGTGACAGGTCATGAGGTCCTCGCCGTGGCTCAGACCACACCTCATGTACAAGGTGAGCGAGAGCGCGGGCGGCTGCCAGGTGGTTGTGTGCAGGGCCACACCCGAAGTGGGCCTTCTCCTCTGGGCCTCTGTTTTGAGTGCATTCTTGTCCATGGCGGGAGATGGGGTGCTCCCTCACTCTTCTGCAGGGGGGCGCCTCGTCATCCCGGCACTGTTTGTTGTAAAGGCCCTTCTCTGCCCGTCGAGTGGCTGTGGCGCCCTGCTGAAAGTGTATAGGGTGCTTCTGCACTCTCCGTTCTGTCCCTGGATCCATATGGCTGTCCTGTGAAATCGGGAAGTGGGAGTCCTCCAACTCTGTTGTCTTTTTCTAGGATTGTTTGGCTGCTCGGGTCTCTTGCCTGTCCGCACGGATTCTGGGGTCAGCTTGTTGCTCTCCAAGAAGGGACAGCTGGGACCGCACTGGCCTCCAGGTGTCTATGGGAGGGCAGTCAGCTTAATGTTATGGCCTCCCCTCCGTGCGCATTAGGTCCTTTTTAATCTCGTTCGATGAGGTCTGTAGCTTTCAGTACAAGTCTTGCACTTCTTTTGTGGAATTGATCCCTAACAATTTTTGTTGCTGTAAGCCTATTCAGACCTCCTATTTCTTCTGAGTTAGTTTTGAAAGTCTGTCTTTCTGGGAGTTTGTCTTTCATCTCGGGTTTCCAGTCGACCATCATTGTTCATGGGATTCTCTTAGGGCCCATCTTGTTTCTGAGGTTGGTAGCCGTGCTCTCTCCCTTTTATTCCCGGTTTTAGTGATGTGAGGCTTCTGTTTTCAGTTAGTCCAGCTAGGGGTTCGTCAGTTTGGTTGATCTTCTCAAAGGACTGACTTCAGTCCCACTGGCTTTTCTCTGCTTTCCTGAGTCTTCGTTGTGGCTGCGTCTGCAGTGACATCCGACAGGAGGCTCTGCTGGCGGGCACGTTGCTGCTGCAACTGCCGGCGAGAAAACTTTATTCCCTGCCTTCCGCCTTGTTTTTCCTTGCTTTTTGGTTGGCACTGAGCCATTCTCACTCATTTCCAAGGGGAGCCTGCATTTCTGTGGCAGGCTGATGTGGCCGCCCTTCTCCTCTGTCACTGAGGTGGGCACAGGGCGTGGGGCCCTGTTTGGGGCCCCCTTCCCTGTATTATTAAACTTCAGGCAGTCTGCACTGGGCCCCAGCAGAGGTTTCCTCACTGCAGATTTGTTGACTTTGCTTCTGGAGTAAATGCAAAGCAGGTGGGAGCCAGCTCCCAGCCAGATACTCCTCTGAGCACTCTGCCTTCTCCGAGCACCTGCAGGGTCCTGGCCAGCAGCACCCCAGAGCCCGAGGTGCCTGCCCCAGACTTCATAGGCAGCTGCAGCCGCCTCCTCCCTGACCTCCTGCGACTGACCACAAAAGAGCTGCAAACATCTGGACTAGCCTCAGGAGCGGAGCTGGAAGGGAGGGCCCTGTAACAGTGCCCACTGAGCCACCTCCTGAGGGCCACCCCAGTCATCTGCTTCACAGGGGCACCTCCTGGTCGGCCCTGGACCGCCTTACACAGCCGAACTCAGTTCACCTGCCGGATCCCAGACACAGCCCTGCCGTGGGCCCTGGTCCTTCGGGTGTGTGGACACTTCCCACCTTCAGGGCACTTTGCCTAAAACCTTGCGGGACTAGAGGTGGCCACGAGCCCTGGTGCCCTTTCCCTGAGTGTCCGCAGTTGCCCCTTGCTGCCTGCCCTGGCCCTCCACCTTCAGACTCGCCAAGGGAGGGAAAGTGTTTCTAGCAACGAGCAGGTCTTGCAAGTACTTTTCTTTTTTTTTTTTTTTT